>OZ035835.1:37468444-37475096 GCA_964034765.1 Knipowitschia caucasica
GCGGGAGACAGACTTCATGAGGGAGGTGAGGGGGAAGAGAGACTTCATGAGGGAGGTGAGGCTGGAGAGAGCCTTCATGAGGGAGGTGAGGGGGGAGAGAGACTTCATGGGGGAGGTGAGGGGGGAGAGAGACTTCATGGGGGAGGTGGGGGGGAGAGAGACTTCATGAGGGAGGTGAGGGGGGAGAGAGACTTCATGGGGGAGGTGGGGGGGAGAGAGACTTCATGGGGGAGGTGAGGGGGGGGAACTTCATGAGGGAGGTGAGGCGGGCGAGAGACTTCATGAGGGAGGTGAGGCGGGAGACAGACTTCATGAGGGAGGTGAGGGGGAGAGAGACTTCATGGGGGAGGTGAGGCGGGAGACAGACTTCATAAGGGAAGTGAGGGGGGGGGACTTCATGAGGGAGATGGGGGGGAGAGAGACTTCATTAGGGAGGTGAGGGGGGAGACAGACTTCATGAGGGAGGTGGGGGGGGCTTCATGAGGGAGATGAGGGGGGAGAGAGACTTCATGAGGGAGGTGAGGGGGGGACTTCATGAGTGAGGTGAGGGGGGAGAGACTTCATGAGGGAGGTGAGGCGGGAGAGATACCTGATGAGGAAGATGAGGGGGGGACTTCATGAGGGAGGTGAGGCTGGAGAGAGACTTCATGAGGGAGGTGAGGCTGGAGAGAGACTTCATGAGGGAGGTGAGGCGGGAGAGAGACTTCATGAGGGAGGTGAGGGGGGGGACTTCATGAGGGAGGTGAGGCTGGAGAGAGACTTCATGAGGGAGGTGAGGGGGGGACTTCATGAGGGAGGTGAGGCGGGAGGGAGACTTCATGAGGGAGGTGAGGCGGGAGAGATACTTCATGAG
Organism: Knipowitschia caucasica; assembly: GCA_964034765.1. Taxonomy (NCBI): domain Eukaryota; kingdom Metazoa; phylum Chordata; class Actinopteri; order Gobiiformes; family Gobiidae; genus Knipowitschia; species Knipowitschia caucasica. The sequence goes on from OZ035835.1 coordinate 37,469,298, forward strand.
GGAGGTGAGGGGGGAGAGAGACTTCATGAGGGAGGTGAGGGGGGGACTTCATGAGGGAGGTGAGGCGGGAGGGAGACTTCATGAGGGAGGTGAGGCGGGAGAGAGACTTCATGAGGGAGGTGAGGCGGGAGAGAGACTTCATGAGGGAGGTGAGGCGGGAGAGAGACTTTATGAGGGAGGTGAGGGGGGGGGGACTTCATGAGGGAGATGGGGGGGAGAGAGACTTCATTAGGGAGGTGAGGGGGGGACTTCATGAGGGAGATGAGGGGGGAGAGAGACTTCATGAGGGAGGTGAGGCGGGAGACAGACTTCATGAGGGAGGTGAGGCTGGAGAGAGACTTCATGAGGGAGGTGAGGCTGGAGAGAGACTTCATGAGGGAGGTGAGGCGGGAGAGAGACTTCATGAGGGAGGTGAGGGGGGGGGACTTCATGAGGGAGATGGGGGGGAGAGAGACTTCATTAGGGAGGTGAGGGGGGGCTTCATGAGGGAGATGCGGGGGGAGAGAGACTTCATGAGGGAGGTGAGGGGGGGACTTCATGAGTGAGGTGAGGGGGGAGAGACTTCATGAGGGAGGTGAGGCGGGAGAGATACCTGATGAGGGAGATGAGGGGGGAATTCATGAGGGAGGTGAGGCTGGAGAGAGACTTCATGAGGGAGGTGAGGCTGGAGAGAGACTTCATGAGGGAGGTGAGGCGGGAGAGAGACTTCATGAGGGAGGTGAGGGGGGGGACTTCATGAGGGAGGTGAGGCGGGAGGGAGACTTCATGAGGGAGGTGAGGCGGGAGAGAGACTTCATGAGGGAGGTGAGGGGGGAGAGAGACTTCATGAGGGAGGTGAGGCTGGAGAGAGACTTCATGAGGGAGGTGAGGCGGGAGACAGACTTCATGAGGGAGGTGAGGGGGAAGAGAGACTTCATGAGGGAGGTGAGGCTGGAGAGAGCCTTCATGAGGGAGGTGAGGGGGGGGAGAGAGACTTCATGGGGGAGGTGAGGGGGGAGAGAGACTTCATGGGGGAGGTGGGGGGGAGAGAGACTTCATGAGGGAGGTGAGGGGGAGAGAGACTTCATGGGGGAGGTGGGGGGGAGAGAGACTTCATGAGGGAGGTGAGGGGGGGGAACTTCATGAGGAAGGTGAGGCGGGCGAGAGACTTCATGAGGGAGGTGAGGCGGGAGACAGACTTCATGAGGGAGGTGAGGGGGGGAGAGAGACTTCATGGGGGAGGTGAGGCGGGAGACAGACTTCATAAGGGAAGTGAGGGGGGGGGACTTCATGAGGGAGATGGGGGGGAGAGAGACTTCATTAGGGAGGTGAGGGGGGGACTTCATGAGGGAGATGAGGGGGGAGAGAGACTTCATGAGGGAGGTGAGGCGGGAGACAGACTTCATGAGGGAGGTGAGGGGGGGGGGCTTCATGAGGGAGATGCGGGGGGAGAGAGACTTCATGAGGGAGGTGAGGGGGGGACTTCATGAGTGAGGTGAGGGGGGAGAGACTTCATGAGGGAGGTGAGGCGGGAGAGATACCTGATGAGGGAGATGAGGGGGGGACTTCATGAGGGAGGTGAGGCTGGAGAGAGACTTCATGAGGAAGGTGAGGCTGGAGAGAGACTTCATGAGGGAGGTGAGGCGGGGAGAGAGACTTCATGAGGGAGGTGAGGGGGGGGACTTCATGAGGGAGGTGAGGCTGGAGAGAGACTTCATGAGGGAGGTGAGGGGGGACTTCATGAGGGAGGTGAGGCGGGAGGGAGACTTCATGAGGGAGGTGAGGCGGGAGAGATACTTCATGAGGGAGGTGAGGGGGGAGAGAGACTTCATGAGGGAGGTGAGGGGGGGGGACTTCATGAGGGAGGTGAGGCGGGAGGGAGACTTCATGAGGGAGGTGAGGGGGGAGAGAGACTTCATGAGGGAGGTGAGGGGGGGACTTCATGAGGGAGGTGAGGCGGGAGGGAGACTTCATGAGGGAGGTTAGGGGGGGGGACTTCATGAGGGAGGTGAGGCGGGAGACAGACTTCATGAGGGAGGTGAGGCGGGAGGGAGACTTTATGGGGGAGGGGAGGGGGTAGAGAGACTTCATGAGGGAGGTGAAGCGGGAGAGAGACTTCATGAGGGAGGTGAGGGGGGAGAGAGACTTCATGAGGGAGGTGAGGCTGGAGAGAGCCTTCATGAGGGAGGTGAGGCGGGAGACAAACTTCATGAGGGAGGTGAGGCTGGAGAGAGACTTCATGAGGGAGGTGAGGCTGGAGAGAGACTTCATGAGGGAGGTGAGGCTGGAGAGAGACTTCATGAGGGAGGTGAGGCTGGAGAGAGACTTCATGTGGGAGGTGAGGCTGGAGAGATACCTCATGAGGGAGGTGAGGCTGGAGAGAGACTTCATGAGGGAGGTGAGGCTGGAGAGAGACTTCATGAGGGAGGTGAGGCTGGAGAGAGACTTCATGAGGGAGGTGAGGCTGGAGAGAGACTTTATGAGGGAGGTGAGGCGGGGGAGAGACTTTATGAGGGAGGTGAGGAGGCGGGAGAGAGACTTCATGAGGGAGGTGAGGCGGGAGAGAGACTTCATGAGGGAGGTGAGGGGGGGGGGACTTCATGAGGGAGGTGAGGCTGGAGAGAGACTTCATGAGGGAGGTGGGGCTGGAGAGAGACTTCATGAGGGAGGTGAGGTGGGAGAGAGACTTCATGAGGGAGGTTAGGGGGGGGGGACTTCATGAGGGAGGTGAGGCGGGAGACAGACTTCATGAGGGAGGTGAGGCGGGAGGGAGACTTCATGGGGGAGGGGAGGGGGTAGAGAGACTTCATGAGGGAGGTGAGGCTGGAGAGATACTTCATGAGGGAGGTGAGGCTGGAGAGAGACTTCATGAGGGAGGTGAGGGGGGAGAGAGACTTCATGAGGGAGGTGAGGCTGGAGAGAGACTTCATGAGGGAGGTGAGGCTGGAGAGAGACTTCATGAGGGAGGTGAGGCTGGAGACAGACTTCATGAGGGAGGTGAGGCGGGAGAGAGACTTCATGAGGGAGGTTAGGGGGGGGACTTCATGAGGGAGGTGAGGCGGGAGACAGACTTCATGAGGGAGGTGAGGCGGGAGGGAGACTTCATGGGGGAGGGGAGGGGGTAGAGAGACTTCATGAGGGAGGTGAAGCGGGAGAGAGACTTCATGAGGGAGGTGAGGGGGGGAGAGAGACTTCATGAGGGAGGTGAGGCTGGAGAGAGACTTCATGAGGGAGGTGAGGCTGGAGAGAGACTTCATGAGGGAGGTGAGGCTGGAGAGAGACTTCATGAGGGAGGTGAGGCTGGAGAGAGACTTCATGAGGGAGGTGAGGGGGGAGAGACTTCATGAGGGAGGTGAGGGGGGAGAGAGACTTCATGAGGGAGGTGAGGCGGGAGACAGACTTCATGAGGGAGGTGAGGCGGGAGGGAGACTTCATGGGGGAGGGGAGGGGTAGAGAGACTTCATGAGGGAGGTGAAGCGGGAGAGAGACTTCATGAGGGAGGTGAGGGGGGAGAGAGACTTCATGAGGGAAGTGAAGCGGGAGAGAGACTTCATGAGGGAGGTGAGGCGGGAGACAGACTTCATGAGGGAGGTGAGGGGGGAGAGAGACTTCATGAGGGAGGTGAGGGGGGAGACAAACTTCATGAGGGAGGTGAGGGGGGAGAGAGACTTCATGAGGGAGGTGAGGGGGGAGACAAACTTCATGAGGGAGGTGAGGCTGGAGAGAGACTTCATGAGGGAGGTGAGGCTGGAGAGAGACTTCATGAGGGAGGTGAGGCTGGAGAGAGACTTCATGAGGGAGGTGAGGCTGGAGACAGACTTCATGAGGGAGGTGAGGGGGGAGAGAGACTTCACGAGGGAGGTGAGGCTGGAGAGAGCCTTCATGAGGGAGGTGAGGCGGGAGACAAACTTCATGAGGGAGTTGAGGGGGGAAAGAGACTTCATGAGGGAGGTGAGGGGGGAGACAAACTTCATGAGGGAGGTGAGGCTGGAGAGAGACTTCATGAGGGAGGTGAGGCTGGAGAGAGACTTCATGAGGGAGGTGAGGCTGGAGAGAGACTTCATGAGGGAGGTGAGGCTGGAGAGAGACTTCATGAGGGAGGTGAGGCTGGAGAGAGACTTCATGAGGGAGGTGAGGCTGGAGACAGACTTCATGAGGGAGGTGAGGGGGGAGACAGACTTCATGAGGGAGGTGAGGGGGGAGAGAGACTTCATGAGGGAGGTGAGGGGGGAGACAGACTTCATGAGGGAGGTGAGGGGGGAGAGAGACTTCATGAGGGAGGTGAGGGGGGAGAGAGACTTCATGAGGGAGGTGAGGCTGGAGAGAGACTTCATGAGGGAGGTGAGGCGGGAGACAGACTTCATGAGGGAGGTGAGGGGGGGGGACTTCATGAGGGAGATGAGGGGGGGGACTTCATGAGGGAGGTGAGGCGGGAGAGAGACCTGATGAGGGAGGTGAGGGGGGGACTTCATGAGGGAGGTGAGGCGGGAGAGAGACTTCATGAGGGAGATGAGGGGGGAGAGAGACATCATGAGGGAGGTGAGGGGGGGGGACTTCATGAGGGAGGTGAGGGGGGAGAGGGAGGTGAGGCGGGAGAGAGACCTGACGAGGGAGGTGAGGGGGGGACTTCATGAGGGAGGTGAGGCTGGAGAGAGACTTCATGAGGGAGGTGAGGCTGGAGAGAGACTTCATGAGGGAGGTGAGGCGGGAGACAAACTTCATGAGGGAGGTGAGGGGGGGGGACTTCATGAGGGAGGTGAGGCTGGAGAGAGACTTCATGAGGGAGGTGAGGCTGGAGAGAGCCTTCATGAGGGAGGTGAGGCGGAAGACAAACTTCATGAGGGAGGTGAGGGGGGAGAGAGACTTCATGAGGGAAGTGAAGCGGGAGAGAGACTTCATGAGGGAGGTGAGGCGGGAGACAGACTTCATGAGGGAGGTGAGGCTGGAGAGAGCCTTCATGAGGGAGGTGAGGCGGGAGACAAACTTCGTGAGGGGGATGAGGGAGGTGAGGGGGGAGAGAGACTTCATGAGGGAGGTGAGGGGGGAGACAAACTTCATGAGGGAGGTGAGGCTGGAGAGAGACTTCATGAGGGAGGTGAGGCTGGAGAGAGACTTCATGAGGGAGGTGAGGCTGGAGAGAGACTTCTTGAGGGAGGTGAGGCTGGAGACAGACTTCATGAGGGATGAGGGGGGAGAGAGACTTCATGAGGGAGGTGAGGAAGTGACAGAGACTGGAGACAGACTTTTTTTGTACAAGTACATTTTGATGTACTTTTTATGTAATTTTTTTATGTGGCAATGTCGGGTTAAGTGTCTTGCCCAGGGACACAACAACAGCAGACATCAGTGGCAGCAGGTGACATGGGTATTGATGGATTTGAACCCACGACCATTAGGTCCAAAGACCAGTCCTCTACCAACTGAGCTACTGTCGCCCCATTGTTGCCCTAAACAAAAAGATCAAGTGTAAATGGAGGCTGGAGGGTGGAGGCTGGTGGCTGGAGGGTGGAGGCTGGAGGGTGGAGGCTGGAGGGTAGAGGCTGGTGGCTGGTGGCTGGAGGGTGGAGGATGGAGGGTGGAGGCTGGAGGGTGGAGGGTGGAGGCTGGTGGCTGGTGGCTGGAGGCTGGTGGGTGGAGGCTACAGGGTGGAGGCTGCAGGCTGGAGGGTGGAGGCTGGAGGCTGGAGACTGGAGGCTGGAGGGTGGAGGCTGGTGGCTGGAGGGTGGAGGCTGGAGGGTGGAGGGTGGAGGGTGGAGGCTGGAGGCTGGAGGGTGGAGGGTGGAGGGTGGAGGCTGCAGGCTGGAGGCTGGAGGCTGGAGG
>OZ035835.1:37484286-37489286 GCA_964034765.1 Knipowitschia caucasica
GTCCAGAGAGAGACCAGAGAGACCAGAGAGACCAGAGAGAGACCAGAGAGACCAGAGAGGGACCAGAGAGACCAGAGAGGGACCAGAGTTGATTTGTGTTGACAAAGCAGTTGTGAAACTTGGTGACAGTGTTTGAAGCTTGAAGTGAGACTTATGGTGTTTTAGAAAAGTCAGATAAGTTCCGCGTTGTAAGTTTAACATGATTTATTTGGCGCCACTCTTAAAGATTAAAGCTTGGGTCTCTATTCTGCAACTTAAGCTGGTGTGGAAGCCTAAAGCAGAGAGAAGGACCGGAGAGGGACCAGAGAGACCAGGGAGAGACCAGAGAGAGACCAGAGAGAGGCCAGAGAGAGAGACCAGGGAGAGACCAGAGAGAGACCAGGGAGAGACCAGAGAGAGACCAGAGAGAGGCCAGAGAGAGAGACCAGGGAGAGACCAGAGAGAGACCAGGGAGAGACCAGAGAGAGACCAGAGAGAGACCAGAGAGACAGAGAGAGACCAGAGAGACCAGAGAGAGGCCAGAGAGACCAGAGAGAGACCAGAGAGGGACCAGAGAAAGACACCAGAGAGACCAGAGTGAGACCAGAGAGAGCAGAGAGAGACCAGAGAGAGACCAGAGAGACAGAGAGACCAGAGAGAGACCAGAGAAAGACACCAGGGAGAGACCAGTGAGAGACCAGTGAGACCAGAGAGGGACCAGAGAGAGACCAGAGAGAGACCAGAGGCCGTTGTATTTGCGGTTAATTCTCTGCAGATGTGTTTTTATTCATGAAGAGTTGTTGGATTTGTGAGAGTGTGGACGTGAACCATTATGTGTTTGGACTGAGAGCGACAGATACTTATGAACGGTTATTTAAATGTGTGACGGTCAAAGAAGGTGATTTGCGAAAAACGGGAAAAACCCAGAAAGACGAGAGTGAAGGGAACTGGGAATTTAGAAAAGTCATTTTATATAGGATTAAGGACAAGAGACCAATGAGAGGCTTTTTAGTTTGGATGTTTTGATTCTTATTCCAAGGATACAAGGAGAGGCCAGAGAGAAACCAGAGAGAGACCAGAGAGAGACCAGAGAGAGACCAGGGAGAGACCAGAGAGAGACCAGAGAGAGACCAGAGAGAGACCAGAGAGAGACCAGAGAGAGACCAGAGAGAGACCAGAGAGAGACCAGAGAGAGACCAGAGAGAGACCAGAGAGAGACCAGAGAAAGACCAGAGAGAGACCAGAGAGAGACCAGAGAGAGACCAGAGAGAAGCCAGAGAGAAGGACCAGAGAGAGAGACCAGAGAGGGACCAGAGAGAGACCAGAGAGAGACCAGAGAGAGACCAGAGAGAGGGACCAGAGAGAGAGACCAGAGAGGGACCAGAGAGAGACCAGAGAGAGACCAGGGAGAGACCAGAGAGAGACCAGAGAGAGACCAGAGAGAGACCAGAGAGAGACCAGAGAGAGACCTTAGCGAGAGACCTGAGAGACCAGAGAGAGACCAGAGAGAGAGACCAGAAAGAGACCAGAGAGAGACCAGAGAGAGACCAGTGAGAGAGACCAGAAAGAGACCAGAGAGAGACCAGAGAGACCAGAGAGAGAGACCTGAGAGAGACCAGAAAGAGACCAGAGAGGGACCAGGGAGAGACCTGAGAGAGACCAGGGAAAGACCAGAGAGAGACCAGGGAGAGACCAAAGAGAGACCAGAGAGAGACCAGGGAGAGACCAAAGAGAGACCGGAAAGAGACCAATAACTGATTATGGGTATAAAAAAATCCTCATCCCACTTTTTAGCCAGACTTTATACTCTACTAAATTGAGTAGAGTAGAGTAGAGTAGGGTAGAGTACAGTAGAGTAGAGTAGAGTAGAGTACAGTAGAGTAGAGTAGAGTACAGTAGAGTAGAGTAGGGTAGGGTAGAGTAGAGTAGAGTAGAGTACAGTAGAGCAGAGTACAGTAGAGTAGAGTAGAGTACAGTAGAGTAGAGTAGAGTAGAGTACAGTAGAGTAGAGTAGAGTAGAGTAGGGTAGAGTAGAGTAGAGTAGAGTAGAGTAGAGTAGAGTAGAGCAGAGTACAGTAGAGTAGAGTAGGGTAGAGTAGAGTAGAGTAGGGTAGGGTAGGGTAGGGTAGGGAAGGGTAGGGTAGGGTAGAGTAGAGTAGAGTAGAGTAGAGTACGGTAGGGTAGGGTAGGGTAGGGTAGAGTAGAGTCGAGTAGAGTAGGGTAGAGTAGAGTAGAGTAGGGTAGGGTAGAGTAGAGTAGGGTAGAGTAGAGTAGGGTAGAGTAGAGTAGAGTAGGGTAGAGTAGAGTAGAGTAGAGTAGAGTAGGGTAGGGTAGGGTAGGGTAGAGTAGAGTAGGGTAGGGTAGAGTAGGTTAGGGTAGGGTAGGGTAGAGTAGAGTAGAGTAGGGTAGAGTAGAGTAGAGTAGGGTACGGTAGGGTAGAGTAGAGTAGAGTAGGGTAGAGTAGGGTAGAGTAGGGTAGGGTAGAGTAGAGTAGAGTAGAGTAGGGTAGGGTAGGGTAGGGTAGAGTAGAGTAGAGTAGAATAGAGTAGAGTAGAGTAGAGTAGAGTACGGTAGGGTAGGGTAGGGTAGGGTAGAGTAGAGTAGAGTAGGGTAGGGTAGGGTAGGGTAAAGTAGAGTAGAGTAGTAGTAGGGTAGGGTAGGGTAGAGTAGAGTAGAGTAGAGTAGAGTAGGGTAGAGTAGAGTAGAGTAGAGTAGAGTAGGGTAGAGTAGGGTAGAGTAGAGTAGGGTAGGGTAGAGTAGAGTAGAGTAGGGTAGGGTAAAGTAGAGTAGGGTAGGGTAGGGTAAAGTAGAGTAGGGTAGGGTAGGGTAGAGTAGAATAGAGTAGAGTAGAGTAGGGTAGAGTAGAGTAGAGTAGGGTAGAGTAGAGTAGAGTAGGGTAGAGTAGGGTAGAGTAGAGTAGAGTAGGGTAGGGTAGAGTAGAGTAGAGTAGGGTAGGGTAAAGTAGAGTAGGATAGGGTAGGGTAAAGTAGAGTAGGGTAGGGTAGGGTAGGGTAGAGTAGAGTAGGGTAGAGTAGGGTAAGTAAGTAATCTTTATTTATATACCGCCTTTTCACTGCAGATCTGAGTCTCAAAGCGGTTTACAATTGTTTTTTATTTTGGGCATTTGTCTCTCACTCCTCACAGAGATGGGCGGGGCCAGTACAGGAGGCGCATGTTAGAACTATTGGACATATTTTTAGTGGTAGGGGAAACCGGAGCACCCGGAGGAAACCTACGCAGACACAGGGAGAACATGCAAACTCCACTCAGAAAGGCCCTAGTCCGACCGGGATTCGAATCCAGGACCTTCTTGCTGAGAGGCGAGAGTGCTATCCACTCAGCCACCGTGCCGCCCGGGTAGGGTAGTAGTAGGGTAGGGTAGGGTAGGGTAGGGTAGGGGTAGGGTAGGGAAGGGTAGGGTAGAGTAGAGTAGAGAAGAGTACAGTAGAGTACAGTAGAGTAGAGTAGGGTAGGGTACAGTAGAGTACAGTAGAGTAGAGTAGAGTAGGGTAGGGTACAGTAGAGTAGAGTAGGATAGGGTACAGTTGAGTAGGGTAGAGTAGAGTAGAGTAGAGTAGAGTAGAGTAGGGTACAGTAGAGTAGAGTAGAGTAGAGTAGAGTAGAGTAGAGTAGGGTAGGGTAGGGGTAGGGTAGAGTAGAGTAGAGTAGAGTAGAGTAGGGTACAGTAGAGTAGAGTAGAGTAGAGTAGAGTAGGGTACAGTAGAGTAGAGTAGAGTAGGGTACAGTAGAGTACAGTAGAGTAGAGTAGAGTAGAGTAGGGTAGGGTAGGGTAGGGTAGAGTTGAGTAGAGTAGAGTAGAGTAGGGTACAGTAGAGTAGAGTAGAGTAGAGTAGAGTAGGGTACAGTAGAGTAGAGTAGGGTACAGTAGGGTACAGTAGAGTAGAGTAGAGTAGAGTAGAGTAGAATAGGGTACAGTAGAGTAGAGTAGGGTAAAGTAGGGTACAGTAGAGTAGAGTAGAGTACAGTACAGTACAGTACAGTAGAGTAGGGTACAGTAGAGTAGGGTAGAGTAGAGTAGGGTACAGTAGTAGAGTAGAGTAGAGTAGAGTAGAGTAGAGTAGGGTACAGTAGAGTACAGTAGAGTAGAGTAGGGTAGGGTACAGTAGAGTAGAGTAGAGTAGGGTAGGGTACAGTAGAGTAGAGTAGGATAGGGTACAGTAGAGTAGGGTAGAGTAGAGTAGAGTAGAGTAGGGTACAGTAGAGTAGAGTAGAGTAGAGTAGAGTAGAGTAGGGTAGGGTAGGGTAGGGTAGGGTAGGGTAGAGTAGAGTAGAGAGTAGAGTAGAGTAGGGTACAGTAGAGTAGAGTAGAGTAGGGTACAGTAGGGTACAGTAGAGTAGAGTAGAGTAGAGTAGGGTACAGTAGGGTACAGTAGAGTAGAGTAGAGTAGAGTAGAGTAGGGTAGGGTAGGGTAGGGTAGGGTAGAGTAGAGTAGAGTAGAGTAGAGTAGAGTAGGGTACAGTAGAGTAGAGTAGGGTACAGTAGAGTAGAGTAGAGTAGAGTAGAGTAGAGTACAGTAGAGTAGAGTACAGTAGGGTACAGTAGGGTACAGTAGAGTAGAGTAGAGTAGGGTACAGTAGAGTAGAGTAGGGTACAGTAGGGTACAGTAGAGTAGAGTAGAGTACAGTACAGTAGAGTAGAGTAGAGTAGAGTAGGGTAGAGTAGGGTACAGTAGAGTAGGGTAGAGTAGAGTAGGGTAGAGTAGAGTAGGGTAGAGTAGAGTAGAGTAGGGTACGGTAGGGTAGAGTAGAGTAGAGTAGGGTAGAGTAGGGTAGAGTAGGGTAGGGTAGAGTAGAGTAGAGTAGGGTAGGGTAGGGTAGGGTAGAGTAGAGTAGAGTAGAATAGAGTAGAGTAGAGTAGAGTAGAGTACGGTAGGGTAGGGTAGGGTAGGGTAGAGTAGAGTAGAGTAGGGTAGGGTAGGGTAGGGTAAAGTAGAGTAGAGTAGAGTAGGGTAGGGTAGGGTAGAGTAGAGTAGAGTAGAGTAGAGTAGGGTAGAGTAGAG
>OZ035835.1:37491786-37516786 GCA_964034765.1 Knipowitschia caucasica
GAGTACAGTAGAGTAGAGTAGAGTAGGGTACAGTAGAGTAGAGTAGAGTAGAGTAGGGTACAGTAGAGTAGAGTAGGGTACAGTACAGTAGAGTAGAGTAGGGTAGAGTAGGGTACAGTAGAGTAGAGTAGAGTAGAGTAGAGTAGAGTAGAGTAGAGTAGAGTAGAGTAGAGTAGAGTAGAGTAGAGTAGAGAAGAGTAGAGTAGAGTTTGTTCTTCTGAGATCAGATCAAACTAAAACAAAGCAGTGACTCTCGCAGCATCTGCTGCAGCTTTGTGTTCAAAAGATTCAATTAAAAAATAATTACCCAAAGATTAGTGCTGTCCGGCCGCGCACTGTGGCGTGCGCTGTGGCGTGCGCGGCGGCGTGCGCTGCTGCGTGCGCTGCTGCGTGCGCTGCTGCGTGCGCTGCTGCGTGCGCTGCGGCGACGCTTTCACGCCGCATTGATACATACGAGCTTTTAATTAAAGGAAAGAGAGAAATCCAGCGCAGATGAGAGAGACACCAGCGGCTGGGCCGTTTGATCTGGGCTCAAATTAAAAATATTTTTTGATCTGACAAATTAATTTTTCCTCTCTTTGCGCACGCGGGGGAGGAGGAGGGGGAGGAGGGGGAGTAATTTGGCCTGTCCCCATCTCAACACCATCACAGTCCAGGAGCGTCCAGATTGAATTATGTGCTGCTATTATGAAGGAATGTGTCCAAGGTTTGTGCGTCTCTCTCTGGTCTCTCTCTGGTCTCTCTCTGGTCTCTCTCTTGTCTCTCTCTTGTCTCTCTGGTCTCTCTCTGGTCTCTCTCTGGTCTCTCTCTTGTCTCTCTGGTCTCTCTCTGGTCTCTCTCTGGTCTCTCTCTGGCCTCTCTCTTGTCTCTCTCTTGTCTCTCTGGTCTCTCTCTGGTCTCTCTCTGGTCTCTCTCTTGTCTCTCTGGTCTCTCTCTGGTCTCTCTCTGGTCTCTCTCTGGTCTCTCTCTGGTCTCTCTAGGGTCTCTCTAGGGTCTCTCTCTGGGCTCTCTCTGGTCTCTCTCTGGTCTCTCTCTGGTCTCTCTCTGGTCTCTCTCTGGTCTCTCTCTGGTCTCTCTCTGGTCTCTCTCTGGTCTCTCTCTGGTCTCTCTCTGGTCTCTCTGGTCCCTCTGGTCTCACTCTGGTCTTTCTGGTCTCTCTCTGGTCTCTCTGGTCTCTCTGGTCTCTCTCTGGTCTCTCTCTGGTCTCTCTCTGGTCTCTCTCTGGTCTCTCTCTGGTCTCTCTGGTCCCTCTGGTCTCACTCTGGTCTTTCTGGTCTCTCTCTGGTCTCTCTCTGATCTCTCTGGTCTCTCTAGGGTCTCTCTCTGGTCTCTCTCTGGTCTCTCTGGTCCCTCTGGTCTCACTCTGGTCTTTCTGGTCTCTCTCTGGTCTCTCTGGTCTCTCTCTGGTCTCTCTGGTCTCTCTGGTCTCTCTCTGGTCTCTCTGGTCTCTCTCTGGTCTCTCTCTGGTCTAAGTTTGCATGTTATTGAGTGAGCTGGAGTAAAGTGTGAATGTTCTACACCAGAGAAACAGAAAACGGACTAAACTCAGAGTTTTAGACGTATTTTATTATTTCATTAGAGTTGAGCTCATTTGCATTTTCAGATTAACTTTCAAAGAAACTTACTTTACATTTACATTAAAACAATTCTTCAAAGTGAGACTACAGACAAAATAAACCTTTTGTTGGTGTGTTATAGAGACCAGAGAGACCAGAGAGAGACCAGAGAGACCAGAGAGACCAGAGAGACCAGAGAGACCAGAGAGAGACCAGAGAGAGGCAAGAGAGAGACCAGAGAGACCAGAGAGACCAGAGAGAGACCAGAGAGAGGCAAGAGAGAGACCAGAGAGACCAGAGAGACCAGAGAGACCAGAGAGACCAGAGAGAGACCAGAGAGACCAGAGAGACCAGAGAGACCAGAGAGAGACCAGAGAGAGACCAGAGAGAGACCAGAGAGACCAGAGAGAGACCAGAGAGAGACCAGAGAGAGACCAGAGAGAGACCAAAGAGACCAGAGAGACCAGAGAGACCAGAGAGAGACCAGAGAGAGACCAGAGAGACCAGAGAGACCAGAGAGAGACCAGAGAGAGACCAGAGAGACCAGAGAGACCAGAGAGAGACCAGAGAGAGACCAGAGAGAGACTAGAGAGAGACCAGAGAGAGGGACCAGAGAGAGAGACCAGAGAGAGACCAGAGAGAGACCAGAGAGACCAGAGAGACCAGAGAGACCAGAGAGAGACCAGAGAGAGACCAGAGAGACCAGAGAGACCAGAGAGACCAGAGAGAGACCAGAGAGAGACCAGAGAGACCAGAGAGACCAGAGAGAGACCAGAGAGAGACCAGAGAGACCAGAGAGAGACCAGAGAGAGACCAGAGAGAGACTAGAGAGAGACCAGAGAGAGGGACCAGAGAGAGACCAGAGAGAGACAAGGGAGAGACTAGAGAGAGAAAAAGAGAAACCAGAGAAATAGGAAGAGAGACCCTCCTGTTTCTCCCCTCTTCTCCTTCTTCAATGACTCATTTTCGGCGTTAGATCAAAGCTAAATTACCGCTGAAGATTCTGCGAAACACTCTGGTGTTGGAACCCTGCAGCTGGTCTCGGTCCAACCACAGTAAATCCGGCTCCTCGCCTCTCGTAGCTGTGGCTGTGGCTCCGGGGCATCAGGGTTTTTTTAAGTCCAAAAAGAGTCATGTATTTGTAGAACGCACCGTTTCTTGACAAAGCAGTATTTGGACACACGCTCACAGAGAGGCTTTGGCTTGAGACGCTTGGAGAAGGCGCTAGCTGTGTTAGCCATGTTAGCTGTGTCAGCCATGCTAGCTGTGCTAGCTGTGTTAGCCATGCTAGCTGTGTTAGCCATGTTAGCTGTGTCAGCCATGCTAGCTGTGCTAGCTGTGTTAGCCATGCTAACTGTGTTAGCCATGTTAGCTGTGTCAGCCATGCTAGCTGTGCTAGCTGTGTTAGCCATGTTAACTGTGTTAGCCATGTTAGCTGTGTCAGCCATGCTAGCTGTGTTAGCCATGCTAACTGTGTTAGCCATGTTAGCTGTGTCAGCCATGCTAGCTGTGCTAGTTGTGTTAGCTGTGTTAGCTGTGTTAGCCATGCTAACTGTGTTAGCCATGTTAGCTGTGTCAGCCATGCTAGCTGTGCTAGTTGTGTTAGCTGTGTTAGCTGTGTTAGCCATGCTAACTGTGTTAGCCATGTTAGCTGTGTCAGCCATGCTAGCTGTGCTAGTTGTGTTAGCTGTGTTAGCTGTGTTAGCCATGCTAACTGTGTTAGCCATGTTAGCTGTGTCAGCCATGCTAGCTGTGCTAGTTGTGGTAGCTGTGTTAGCTAAGTGACTTTCAAACTACAACTATGGGAGGTTGTTATGATTTAGGACGATGTGATTGGTCTGGTTTGAGTTAGACCAAGACCAGGAGAGAGACCAAAGAGTGACCAGAGAGAGAGACCAAAGAGAGACCAGGAGAGAGACCAAAGAGTGACCAGAGAGAGAGACCAAAGAGTGACCAGAGAGAGAGACCAAAGAGAGACCAGGAGAGAGACCAAAGAGTGACCAGAGAGAGAGACCAAAGAGTGACCAGAGAGAGAGACCAAAGAGAGACCAGGAGAGAGACCAAAGAGTGACCAGAGAGAGAGACCAAAGAGTGACCAGAGAGAGAGACCAAAGAGTGACCAGAGAGAGAGACCAAAGAGAGACCAGGAGAGAGACCAAAGAGTGACCAGAGAGAGAGACCAAAGAGAGATAGACCAGAGAGAGAGACCAAAGAGTGACCAGAGAGAGAGACCAAAGAGAGACCAGGAGAGAGACCAAAGAGTGACCAGAGAGAGAGACCAAAGAGTGACCAGAGAGAGAGACCAAAGAGAGACCAGGAGAGAGACCAAAGAGTGACCAGAGAGAGAGACCAAAGAGAGACCAGGAGAGAGACCAAAGAGTGACCAGAGAGAGAGACCAAAGAGTGACCAGAGAGAGAGACCAAAGAGAGACCAGGAGAGAGACCAAAGAGAGACCAGAGAGAGAGACCAAAGAGAGATAGACCAGAGAGAGACCATGAAGGTGAACCATGTGACAGTGAGGGACCATGTACATGTTAAGTTGAAGGCAGACTGTTGGATAAGTTGGTGTCAGGTTCAGCCGTCACAAAACTACACCGAATATATAAATATATAAATATCACATGGACTTGACTTGGACATGCGGGTCCAGAGACTTGGACTTGACTTGGACTCCTGGGCTAGGGACTTGGACTTGACTTGGACTTGCGGGTCAGAGACTTGTGTGCACCTCTGTGGCCTTGAGGTGCAGATGAACAGCTGGTCGTGGCCCACTAGAGTTGTCTCTAGGATGTTGGTGAAGTGGTTTCTGTAGAGTTTAGTTTCTCCGACACAGCGGTCAGTGTTCTCCTCTTCTCTGCATTTACCTGAATACACTGCTCTGTTTGTGTCTGTTCTGTCTTTGGGATGCATCAATTTCTTTCTTAAAGGTTTGAAATACACAGGGAGTTTGTGTTGCCTAAAGATTCTTTGTAGTTTCTCTGAAACTCCCGCCACACATGGTAAGGACACTCCTGTTCTGTCTGTTGGACTGTGTCTCTGGCCTTTCTCGTCCTTTGGGCTTTAGTAAAAGACCACTTGGGGTAGCCACATCTGGAAAGTGCTCTCTGAACATGTTTGGTTTCTCTGTTCTTTCCCTCCGAGCTTGTGGGGACCTGGTGGGGACCTAGTGGGGACCTGGTGGGCTCGGTGTTGAAGCGTTCTAATGACCCCGAGTTTGTGTTGTAGCGGATGATTTGAATCAAAGGCCAGGTACTGGTCAGTGTGAGTGGACTTTCTGAAGACCTCAGTCTCTAATTGTCCGTTCTCCAGTATGATGACCTTACAATCTAGAAAGGCCAGTTCACTCTCCTTAGCATCCTCGCGAGTGAAATTTATAAAAGGGTCCACCGAGTTAATGTGTTCTGAAAATGGTTCCACTTCCTGTTTCTTTAACTTAACCCATGTATCGTCTACATATCAAACCAATGGCTTGGCGCTGTCCCTTGGTAAGAGCCCAGGGCTTGTTCCTCCAGTTTCTCCATATACAGATTGGCCCCTATAGGAGAGACTGGGGAGCCCATCGCACAGCCATGAATCTGTCTAAAGAAGGTGCCTCTTCTCCGTGGCCGTAAAACAGGATCTCACATCATGAGGCGGCCCCTCCTACAGAGGCGGCCCCTCCTACAGAGGCGGCCCCTCCTACAGAGTCGGCCCCTCCTACAGAGGCCGCTCCTCCTACAGAGGCGGCTCCTCCTACAGAGGCGGCCCCTCCTACAGAGGCGGCCCCTCCTACAGAGGCGGCCCCTCCTACAGAGGCGGCCCCTCCTACAGAGTCGGCCCCTCCTACAGAGGCCGCTCCTCCTACAGAGGCGGCTCCTCCTACAGAGGCGGCCCCTCCTACAGAGGCGGCCCCTCCTACAGAGGCGGCCCCTCCTACAGAGGCGGCTCCTCCTACAGAGGCGGCTCCTTCTACAGAGGCGGCCCCTCCTACAGAGGCGGCCCCTCCTACAGAGGCGGCTCCTCCTACAGAGGCGGCACCTCCTACAGAGGCGGCCCCTCCTACAGAGGCGGCCCCTCCTACAGAGGCGGCTCCTCCTACAGAGGCGGCTCCTCCTACAGAGGCGGCGCCCCTCCTACAGAGGCGGCACCTTCTACAGAGGCGGCTCCTCCTACAGAGGCGGCACCTCCTACAGAGGCGGCCCCTCCTACAGAGGCGGCCCCTCCTACAGAGGCGGCCCCTCCTACAGAGGCGGCCCCTCCTACAGAGGCGGCTCCTCCTACAGAGGCGGCCCCTCCTACAGAGGCGGCCCCTCCTACAGAGGCGGCCCCTCCTACAGAGGCGGCCCCTCCTACAGAGTTGGCCCCTCCTACAGAGGCGGCCCCTCCTACAGAGGCGGCCCCTCCTACAGAGGCGGCCCCTCCTACAGAGTTGGCCCCTCCTACAGAGGCGGCCCCTCCTACAGAGGCGGCCCCTCCTACAGAGGCGGCCCCTCCTACAGAGGCGGCTCCTCCTACAGAGGCGGCACCTCCTACAGAGGCGGCCCCTCCTACAGAGGCGGCCCCTCCTACAGAGGCGGCTCCTCCTACAGAGGCGGCTCCTTCTACAGAGGCGGCCCCTCCTACAGAGGCGGCCCCTCCTACAGAGGCGGCCCCTCCTACAGAGTTGGCCCCTCCTACAGAGAGGCGGCTCCTCCTACAGAGGCGGCCCCTCCTACAGAGGCGGCCCCTCCTACAGAGTTGGCCCCTCCTACAGAGGCGGCCCCTCCTACAGAGTCGGCCCCTCCTACAGAGGCGGCTCCTCCTACAGAGTTGGCCCCTCCTACAGAGGCGGCTCCTCCTACAGAGTTGGCCCCTCCTACAGAGGCGGCTCCTCCTACAGAGGCGGCCCCTCCTACAGAGGCGGCCCCTCCTACAGAGGCGGCCCCTCCTACAGAGTTGGCCCCTCCTACAGAGGCGGCCCCTCCTACAGAGTCGGCCCCTCCTACAGAGGCGGCTCCTCCTACAGAGGCGGCCCCTCCTACAGAGGCGGCCCCTCCTACAGGTTGGCCCCTCCTACAGAGGCGGCCCCTCCTACAGAGGCGGCCCCTCCTACAGAGGCGGCCCCTTCTACAGAGGCGGCTCCTCCTACAGAGGCGGCACCTTCTACAGAGGCGGCCCCTCCTACAGAGGCGGCCCCTCCTACAGAGTTGGCCCCTCCTACAAAGGCGGCCCCTCCTACAGAGGCGGCCCCTCCTACAGAGGCGGCTCCTCCTACAGAGGCGGCCCCTCCTACAGAGGCGGCTCCTCCTACAGAGGCGGCACCTTCTACAGAGGCGGCTCCTCCTACAGAGGCGGCCCCTCCTACAGAGGCGGCCCCTCCTACAGAGGCGGCCCCTCCTACAGAGGCGGCTCCTCCTACAGAGGCGGCCCCTCCTACAGAGGCGGCCCCTCCTACAGAGGCGGCACCTTCTACAGAGGCGGCCCCTCCTACAGAGGCGGCCCCTCCTACAGAGGCGGCACCTTCTACAGAGGCGGCCCCTCCTACAGAGGCGGCCCCTCCTACAGAGGCGGCCCCTCCTACAGAGGCGGCTCCTCCTACAGAGTCGGTGGAGGCTGTGAGAGAAAGCCTCCAGAAAGACGCCACACTAGGGGAGAGAACGAAACTAACACCTGACCACATCTGTGAACCACACCATGAACCACACCATGAACCACACCATGAACCACACCATGAACCACACCATGAAACTGCCCTCCTGAAAATCACCAACGACCTTCTCCTCTCTGCTGACTCCGGTTCACTCTCCATCCTCCTCCTGCTTGATCTCAGCGCAGCCTTTGACACTATCTCCCACCCCATCCTTCTGGACAGACTCTCCTCCATTGGCATCACAAACACTCCCCTCTCCTGGTTCTGCTCCTACCTTTCTGACCGCACCCAGTTCATCCAGCTCAAATCTTTTACTTCCCGTCCCTTCCCAGTCACTTCAGGGGTTCCCCAGGGTTCTGTCCTCGGCCCCATCCTGTTCCTAATCTATCTTCTCCCGCTTGGTTACATCTTCAGAAAACACCACATTCACTTTCACTGCTACGCGGATGACACCCAGCTCTACATCTCCAGTAAACCAAATTCCACACTCCCACCGTCCTCTCTCACCAACTGCCTCCATGAAATAAAGTCCTGGTTCACTTCAAACTTTCTCAAACTCAACAGCAATAAAACTGAACTCCTCCTCATTGGCACCAAATCCACCCTAAATAAAATCAGCAATTTCTCCATTCCCATTGACGGCTCCTCCATTTCCCCCTCCCCTCAGGTAAAGAGTCTGGGTGTCACCCTCGATAGCACCCTCTCCTTCACCGCACACATCAATAGCATCACCCGCATCGCCTACTTCCACCTCAGAAATATCCGCCGGCTCCGCCCTTCTTTTTCCCCTCACACCACTGCCATACTTGTACACAGCCTCGTCACCTCTCGTCTCGACTACTGTAATTCCCTGCTGTTTGGTCTCCCTCAAAAAACTCTACATAAACTCCAACTGGTCCAAAATGCAGCCGCCCGCATCATCACACACACCCCCTCCATAAACCACATCACTCCTGTCCTTCAACAGCTCCACTGGCTCCCCATCACCCACCGCATCCAATACAAAATCCTGCTCCTCACATTCAAAGCAATCCACAAGCTCGCTCCTCCATACCTGACTGACCTCCTCCATGTCTCCACACCTGCCCGCTCTCTCCGCTCCTCCTCCTCTCTCCGGCTCACTGCTGCCCCTCCCGCCCATCTCGTCACCATGGGGAGTAGAGCCTTCAGTCGCTCTGCTCCCGAGCTCTGGAACACTCTCCCTCCGGACCTCCGTAACACCGACTCACTCCCACACTTCAAATCCATCCTCAAAACTCATCTGTTTAGACAAGCCTACTCACTGTGACCACAACTGTATGTTTTATTCATGCTGTTTTAACATTGTATTTTAACTGTTTTTAATTGTTGATGTTAATTTACTTGTTGTTGTGAGGCGACCTTGAGTGCCTTGAAAGGCGCCTAAGAAATAAAATGCATTATTATTATTATTATGAACCACACCATGAACCACACCATGAACCACACCGTGAACCATACCGTGAACCACACCGTGAACCACACCGTGAACCACACCATGAACCACACCATGAACCACACCATGAACCACACCATGAACCACACCATGAACCACACCATGAACCACACCATGAACCACACCATGAACCACACCATGAACCACACCATGAACCACACCATGAACCACACCATGAACCACACCGTGAACCACACCATGAGCCACACCGTGAACCACACCATGAACCACACCATGAACCACACCATGAACCACACCATGAACCACACCGTGAACCACACCATGAGCCACACCATGAACCACACCATGAACCACACCGTGAACGACACCATGAACCACACCATGAACCACACCGTGAACCACATCATGAACCACACCGTGAACCACACCATGAGCCACACCATGAACCACACCATGAACCACACCATGAACCATACCGTGAACCACACCGTGAACCACACCGTGAACCACACCATGAACCACACCGTGAACCACACCGTGAACCACACCATGAACCACACCGTGAACCACACCATGAACCACACCGTGAACCACACCGTGAACCACACCATGAACCACACCGTGAACCACACCGTGAACCACACCGTGAACCACACCATGAGCCACACCATGAACCACACCATGAACCACACCATGAACCACACCATGAACCATACCGTGAACCACACCGTGAACCACACTGTGAACCACACCATGAGCCACACCGTGAATCACACCGTGAACCACACCATGAACCACACCGTGAACCACACCATGAACCACACCGTGAACCACACCGTGAACCACACCATGAACCACACCATGAACCACACCGTGAACCACACCGTGAACCACACCATGAGCCACACCATGAACCACACCATGAACCACACCATGAACCATACCGTGAACCACACCGTGAACCACACCGTGAACCACACCATGAACCACACCGTGAACCACACCGTGAACCACACCATGAACCACACCGTGAACCACACCATGAACCACACCGTGAACCACACCATGAACCATACCGTGAACCACACCGTGAACCACACTGTGAACCACACCATGAGCCACACCGTGAACCACACCGTGAACCACACCATGAACCACACCGTGAACCACACCATGAACCACACCGTGAACCACACCGTGAACCACACCATGAACCACACCATGAACCACACCGTGAACCACACCGTGAACCACACCATGAGCCACACCATGAACCACACCATGAACCACACCATGAACCATACCGTGAACCACACCGTGAACCACACCGTGAACCACACCATGAACCATACCGTGAACCACACCGTGAACCACACCGTGAACCACACCGTGAACCACACCATGAACCACACCGTGAACCACACCATGAACCACACCGTGAACCACACCGTGAACCACACCATGAACCACACCGTGAACCACACCATGAGCCACACCATGAACCACACCATGAACCACACCATGAACCACACCATGAACCATACCGTGAACCACACCGTGAACCACACCATGAACCACACCGTGAACCACACCGTGAACCACACCGTGAACCACACCATGAGCCACACCATGAACCACACCGTGAACGATACTGAGGTTAAAATTCTGGCTTGAGACAAAAATTGGTTTGAGAGAGGGGTGAAAGAAGTCATTTTTGTGAGGAAACACAAACGTTCTCTGAACAGAAGAGGCGGGTTAAAGTTTGTTTTGCCTCGTATCTATGACAACGTCCTAAAAACAACGCTCACTCTGGTCCCTCTCTGATCGCACTGGTTCTCTGGTCTCTCTATCTGGTCTAGAGATAGAGAGACCAGAGAGAGACCTGAGAGAGACCTGATAAAGAGAAACCAGGGAGAGAGGCCTGAGAGAGAACAGAGAAAGCAAGCTGGAGCCAAACTTCACCACGTCCCTGTTGCTTCTCCATCGAGCTAACGTGTTAGCTTCTGCGTGTTAGCCTCTGCGTGTTAGCCTCTGCGTGTTAGCTTCTGCGTGTTAGCTTCCGCGTGTTCTTCTGCGTGTTAGCTTCTGCGTGTTAGCTTCTGCGTGTTAGCTTCTCCGTGTTAGCTTCTCTGTATTAGCATGGTCCAGCTCTATCTTTACAGTGTGTGTTTTATCCCCCACTCGCGGCTTCAATCTTTGCCCTCACGAGAAAATTAAAAAATTAAATTAAAATTCCCTCATCAGTGTCTTCATTATGAGAAACAAAGACAGGTTTAGGCTTCGCCCTCGGATCAAATATTTGAGCGAACCGAGTTAATGAAAATGAGTAATCTGCTCCGATCTCGTCTTTTTGCACAAATCTCTCTTTTTTTAGAGTTAATTAGAGCCTATTACTATTCTAATTGAAGCTGGGGAGGGGGGGGGGGGGGGGGTCGTCATTACAGGACTATTAAAAGCAGACGTTCTGATGAAGCCACAGAATCTAATCAACAGATCAATTAAAGACCAGAACGAGATCCGCGAGACTCGGTCCACGTTGGGCTCTGTCCTTGGGAAATCAGCGACGGCGGCGAGAACAATCAGACACAGGTTCTGATGCGGAGATGAGAGATGAGAGACTGAGGGTAGAGACCAGACGATAGAGACTGAGGGTAGAGACCAGACGATAGAGACTGAGGGTAGAGACCAGACGATAGAGACTGAGGGTAGAGACCAGACGATAGAGACTTTGGGGAACGCAGTGTTTTGAAGCGAATGATCTTGTTTAAAGCTCGGGTACGTGACTATCAAACCACAGCAGTAGAGGTCTCTGGTCTCTCTCCGGTCTCTAATTTACATCCGGTCTCTCTGGTCTCTCTCTGGTCTCTCTCTGGTCCCTCTTGCTGGTCTCTCTCTGGTCTCTCTCTGGTCTCTCTCTGATCTCTCTCTCTGGTCTCTCTCTGGTCTCTCTCTGCTCTCTTTCTGGTCTCTCTCTGGTCTCTCTCTGGTCTCTCTCTGGTCTCTCTCTGGTCTCTCTCTGATCTCTCTGTCTAGGTCTCTGTCTGGTCTCTCTCTAGGAGGGAGAGAGAGAAAGAGGGAGAGAGAGACAGTGTGAGAGAATACCGAGAGACCAGAGAGAGAGGGCGGGGGGAGAGAGAGAGAGAGAGGGAGAGAGGGCGGGTGTAGCGAGAAGAGAGACTAGAGAGAGGGAGAGAGACCAGAGAGACAGAAAAGAGACCAGAGAGAGGGGGAGCAGAGAAACCAGAGGGAGAGAGAGAGACAGTGTGAGAGAATACCGAGAGACCAGAGAGAGAGAGAATAGAGATCAGCGAGAGGGGGAAGAAGAGAAACCAGAGAGAGAGAGACAGAGAGATAGAGTTAGAGAGGAGACAGACAACAGAGAGAGAGAGACCAGAAAGAGAGAGAGGGACACAGAGAGAGAGAGCGAGAGAGACCAGAGAGAGAGGGAGACAGAGAGAGAGAGACAGACACCAGAGAGAGAGAGAGAGGGAGAGAGAGAGAATAGAGGCAAGAGAAGAGGGGGGAGTAGAGAGACCAGAGAGAGACCAGAGAGAGAGAGAGAGAGGGCGGGTATAGCACCAAAAGAGACTAGAGAGAAAGAAAAGAGACCAGAGAGAGGGGGAGCAGAGAAACCAGAGGGAGAGACAGAGCGAGAGAGAGAGACAGTGTGAGAGAAGCCCGAGAGACCAGAGAGAGAGAGAATAGAGACCAGAAAAGAGGGGGAAGAAGATAAACCAGAGACAGAGAGAGGGACCAGAGGAAGAGAGAGAGGAGAGAGAGGGCGGGGGGAGCGAGAAGAGAGACCAGAGAGAGGGAGAGAGACCAGAGAGAAAGAAAAGAGACCAGAGAGAGGGGGGAGCAGAGACGGAGAGAGAGGAGACGGACACCGGAGAGAGAGACTAGAGACAAGAGAAGAGGGTGAAGAAGAGAGACTAGAGAGAGACAGAGAGAGAAAGAGATAGAGAGACAGTGTGAGAGAATACCGAGAGACCAGAGAGAGAGAGAATAGAGATCAGCGAGAGGGGGAAGAAGAGAAACCAGAGAGAGAGAGACAGTAAGTAAGTAAGTAAGCTTTATTTATATACCGCCTTTCACAGACCAGAGTCACAAAGCGGTTTACAATTGTTATTATTTTTTGGGCATTTGTCTCTCACTCCACACAGAGATGGGAGCGGGGTCGCCAGTACAGGAGGCGCATGCCAGACCTATTGTACATATTTTTAGTGGTAGGGGAAACCGGAGTACCCGGAGGAAACCTACGCAGACACGAGGAGAACATGCAAACTCCACTCAGAAAGGCCCTGGTCCGGCCAGGATTCGAACCCAGGACCTTCTTGCTGAGAGGCGAGAGTGCTATCCACTCAGCCACCGTGCCGCCGACAGAGAGATAGAGTTAGAGAGGAGACAGACACCAGAGAGAGAGAGACCAGAAAGAGAGAGAGGGACACATAGATAGACCATAGAAAGACCAGAGAGAGACCAGAGAGAAAGACCAGAGAAAGACCATAGAAAACCAACACATCTGCCCCTGTTTCTTCCTGTGATAGAAATGCCCATATAAGGAAATAGGCTGCAGCTCATTTTCAAATCAGTCTCTGTGTCTCTATGGTCCTTTCTTTGTGTCTCTCTGTGTCTGCCTCTTTGTTTGTCTCTCTCTCTGTGTCTCCCTCTTTGTTTGTCTCTCTCTCTGTGCGTCTCTCTCTGTGTCTCTCTCTCTGTGTCTGTCTGTGTGTCTGTCTCTCTCTGGTCTCTCTCTCTCTGGTCTCTCTCTCTCTGTGTCTGTCTCTCTCTCTGTGTCTCTCTCTCTCTCTCTCTCTCTCTCTCTGTCTCTCTCTCTGTGTCTGTCTCTCTCTCTCTCTGTCTCTCTCTGTCTCTCTCTCTGTGTCTGTCTCTCTCTGCCTCTCTCTGTCTCTCTCTCTGGTCTCTCTCTCGCTCTGTCTCTCGCTCTGTCTCTCTCTCTGTGTCTGTCTCTCTCTGGTCTCTCTCTCTCTCTCTCTGTGTCTGTCTCTCTGTGTCTGTCTCTCTCTGCCTCTCTCTCTGTCTCTCTCTCTGGTCTGTCTCTCTCTCTGTCTCTCTCTTTTTGTCTGTCTCTCTCTCTGGTCTCTCTCTCTCTCTCTGTCTCTCTCTCTGATCTCTCTCTCTCTCTCTGGTCTCTCTCTCTCTCTGTGTCTGTCTCTCTGATCTCTCCCTCTCTGTCTCTCTCTCTGGTCTCTCTCTCTCTGTCTCTCTCTCTAATCTCTCTCTCTCTTTCTGGTCTCTCTCTCTGGTCTCTGGTCTCTCTCTCTGTGTCTCTCTCTCTGGTCTCTCTCTCTCTGTCTCTCTCTCTAATCTCTCTCTCTCTTTCTGGTCTCTCTCTCTGGTCTCTGGTCTCTCTCTCTGTGTCTCTCTCTCTGGTCTCTCTCTCTCTGTCTCTCTCTCTAATCTCTCTCTCTCTTTCTGGTCTCTCTCTCTGGTCTCTCTCTCTGTGTCTCTCTGAACCATCATCGATTGCCTCTGACCTTGACGTCTTTGAGGAGGAACAGGATAAATACTGCAGCGGAACAATAGTCATCGATCTGAAGAGAGACAGGAGCAGAGGCCACTTCACCTCACTGTAAATATCTGTCCCTGGTCTCTCCCTGGTCTCTCCCTGGTCTCTCCCTGGTCTTCCTATCTGGTTTCTCTATGGGCTCGCTCTCTATGGGCGCGCTCTCTCTCTCTGGTCTCTCTCTGGTGTCTGACTATAGTCTCCGGTCCCTCTCTCTCTCTCTCGCTGGTCTCTCACTTTAGGCTCTGTGGTCTCTCTCTGGCCTCTCTCTGATCTCTCTTTGGTCTCTCTCTGGTCTCTCTGGTCCATCTCTCTGGTCTCTCTCTCTGGTTTCTCTGGTCTCTCTGTGGTCTCTCTGGTCCATCTCTCTGGTCTCTCTGGTCCATCTCTCTGGTCTCTCTGGTCTCTCTGGTCCATCTCTCTGGTCTCTCTGGTCTCTCTGGTCCATCTCTCTGGTCTCTCTGGTCCATCTCTCTGGTCTCTCTGGTCTCTCTGGTCTCTCTGGTCTCTCTGGTCTCTCTGGTCTCTCTGGTCCATCTCTCTGGTCTCTCTGGTCCATCTCTCTGGTCTCTCTGGTCTCTCTGGTCTCTCTGGTCCATCTCTCTGGTCTCTCTGGTCTCTCTGGTCTCTCTGGTCTCTCTGGTCCATCTCTCTGGTCTCTCTGGTCTCTCTGGTCTCTCTGGTCTCTCTGGTCCATAGACGTTGGAACTAGGGGTGCGGAGGGTGTGCCGGGAGCGAGAAGTTATCATGATTCGAGATGTTGCGTCTCCTGCGCTCCTTGCAGCCCCAAACCCGCTCCATGCTGTCGGATGAGGAGAAGCTTATGACGCTCTGTCTGGATATCTGTCTGGATATCTGTCTGTATATCTGTCTGGATATCTGTCTGGATATCTGTCTGGATATCTGTCTGGATATCTGTCTGTATATCTGTCTGGATATCTGTCTGGATATCTGTCTGGATATCTGTCTGGATATCTGTCTGGATATCTGTCTGGATATCTGTCTGGATATCTGTCTGGATATCTGTCTGGATATCTGTCTGGATATCTGTCTGGATATCTGTCTGGATATCTGTCTGGATATCTGTCGCGGCCTCTGAGCGCTCTTTCTCAGCCTTATTGCGCAGATTAAAGACCTGGCTACACCAGTGACGTGCGGTGGGGGATCAATCATGAGTTCATATGATTTTACATCATATAAATCAAAAACCTACAGAGAGGCTTATTCACAATTTGTTTGGCTACAGCAGAACATGTTTTAACGTCTGCATAGTTTGATACATACAAAACGCAAAAGTTTGTAAAAAGCGCATTTCCAAGTGTTAGGGTCCTTACCTTAGGTATTAATGAACAGCACAGACCAGTTCCGTTCAGACCAGTCTCATGTTTAAGTCCAGATAATAGTTTGAGCGCAGATATGTAATCTTCCGTTTGGAAATAAGTTCAATGATTTTTAAAAAGTAAAACAAACGGGTGTCTCCTCCATAAACTCCTGTGTTTCGCTGAAGCCGACTCCCGGGTAAATCCAATTTCTAATATCAACCTTACCTTTCACCTCTTTTTCTTATGATTCATATCATCATTGGAAGCATAACATTACCCTAAGTGCATTTTAAATTATCTTAAAATGTAATATATGTATGTTAGCCAAACCTGTAGCTGCTCTTAGCAGATGAAGAACAAAAAAGGAGCTTTCTGATGGAATTGAATGCAGCCAAATGTTGGGCTCACAAGCGCCCCCTTGAGGCTTTCCTCACTTACAAACTGAGGTTGAGGGCGATTAAGACCCATATTTGCTTCAAAAACACAATTTATGAGCTATCCTGTAAACATGTTGATTGTAAATTAAATATTGTTTAACTAATTAAACTGCGATAAACAGAGAAAACAGTTTGATAGCAGCTCACAGGCCTCTCGCTGTGAGCTGCAGCTTTTACGTCTCCCAGAGGCTCGCCTCAAAGGCCGCTCTGTCAAATCTGCGATGTCAAGGTATAAATAAATGAAATAAGGCAAAGTCTACGGAAGCTCAGAACTGTCACTGTGGATAAAAATATATTCAGGTTTGCTCGTTATAACGAAAATATGTTTACGTTATAACGTATTCATATTACGTTTTAACATATTCATATTACGTTTTAACGTATTCATATTACGTTTTAACGTATTCATATTACGTTTTAACGTATTCATATTACGTTATAACGTATTCATATTACGTTTTAACGTATTCATATTACGTTTTAATGTATTCATATTACGTTTTAACATATTCATATTACGTTTTAACGTATTCATATTACGTTTTAACATATTCATATTACGTTTTAACGAAAATATATTTACGTTTTAAGGTATTCATAATACGTTTTAACGACTATTTATTTACGTTATAAAGAAAATATATTTACGTTTTAACGTAGTTCCTGCTACGTCATGCGTCAGATCCACAACAAGCTAAAAGCTTAATAGATACGTATATTTGTATTACCTAATGCTGATACAGACGGAAAACCTACCCTAAGCTAATTAACGTTAGCCAGCTAGTGTTATAATCTGTGATTTATAGTACACGTTAGCAAGTCAAAAGTTTAATTAGGGTTGATTTATTTTATAAACTATAAATTAGTACTTCTTAAAAGTCACAATCTCCAGATGAATTTAAAAAGGGGTGTGTTACTTGCTGTAGTGACTCGAACTTACGTTTGCTGCATTGCCAAACTATGATCACACACATGTGTTTCAATGTATCGCAATCATACAGTTCGCTTTTCTCCAATTACCTTTGAATGAAACTTTCCTGCTTTCTCCAAGATTACGTTACTGGAACACACCTGTTGAACTGTGCACACAAGTTATTAACTACGCTACAGCTACAGTTTCAGTTTGTCTAATATTAATATAGGTTTTATTTATTTATTAGTCTGATGTGTGAAAATTCATAATTGTTTAGATTGTATGCACGCGTGTATATATCATATCTAACGTCTTCATCTGGTGGACAAACTTTATCTTAATTTTTGTTTTACTTGTTTTACAGAAGTTAAATCCGACCACTTGGACCTTTTCAAGAAAAACAGGTGTCAGGAAGAACAATGAACAGGACCGGTTACATGACTTGATCAAGTCATACTTCGTTTTAGGGTTAAACCATAATGAAATACTGCTTTCACTTGGCAATATACATGGAATTATCATGAGCATACGGACATTAAGAAGAAAATTGTCAAGACTGAAGCTTTTTCGTAGAAAAAATCAAAGTGACCTGCTTGATATTGCATTATTTCTCATGGAACAATTGCA
Organism: Knipowitschia caucasica; assembly: GCA_964034765.1. Classification (NCBI taxonomy): domain Eukaryota; kingdom Metazoa; phylum Chordata; class Actinopteri; order Gobiiformes; family Gobiidae; genus Knipowitschia; species Knipowitschia caucasica. The sequence goes on from OZ035835.1 coordinate 37,509,213, forward strand.
AACATATGGAAAACTTCAAGGATACAAATTGCAACACCTACGCTGCATACAAAAGGGATTCATTGTTACCCAGAACACTGTGAGACATTTACTTAGCATTCTAGACCCCCATGGTGTACAGCTTCGGAAGCAAAATCGCCTCAGACGACGCCGATATTGCAACCCTGGTCCAAACTGTGGCATGTTGACTCGTATGACAAGCTCAAGCCTTATGGTGTTTGCATCAATGGTGCGGCGGATGGCTTCTCACGGAAGATAATGTGGCTTCATGCATACACAACTAACAGCAATCCAAAATTCATAGCAGGATAGAGCTGAAGTTGAGAAGAAAGGGGGGACAGAAGCAAGAATCCGTGCAGATAAAGGAACTGAAAATGGGGTAATGGAACACATGCAGCGTTTTTTGCGACTAGAACACAATGACTCTTTTGCTACAAACTGCTTCATCTATGGGGCCAGTACTGCTTCATCTATGGGGCCAGTACTCACAACCAACGGATTGAGAGCTGAGAAAAAGTCATTGTCAATTTTGGATGAATTCCTTTGAGAAAATGAAAGATGCTGATGAGTTCACTGGTGACTTCCTGGATAAACAGTTGATTCTCTTCACCTGTCTGAATATTATTGAGGTTTGTATCAGTCATCACACTATGCAGTATTACTTGCAGGACGAAGAGAATGTTAGCTATGTGTATTATATTATTGATAACAAATAATTAAGTATATTTACTATGGCTGTCAAAGTTAAAGCTTTAACTCATGCAATCAATCACAAAAAATGAATGCATTACTTATGGTGTAACCATAGATTAATCTCAGCCTGATGTCTTCCAATGCTTATGTTTAGGAGGCCTCCCTAATCAGTGCAGTGTCACATTCACACAAATGGGTGGGCAAAACCATCTCAAACTTGTTTCGGAGCAACAAGTACAAACCTGTAAAGCACAATGCTTACAACGAAGGCCTTATTCCTGTGATACAACTGTGTTCACAATGTCCTGTCGACTAATGGCAGAAAACTTTCTGCATCCCCCGTCTACACCTGATGAGGCAATTGAGCTCTACTTGTTTTTAAGAATGTGCATACGCAAAGATCTCTAACACAAGCTTCCCCAAGAGTACTTTGGGATGGACCCTTTGTCAACATTATGTGATGGTCCAGTGTGTTTAAAGCACCTGTTTGTAATGAACGCACACAATCTCTTTTTGAAATGGATAAGTAAAATAAAAATGCAGTGTAATTTCTGAAGAAATGTAACTGGTGATTTCTTTCATAAAATGTTTGTGCTCTTGAATATCACTATTTCTAATCTAATTTGTTGTTTTCTGTTAGTCCCATATGATTAATTTTCAGCTATCATTAAAAACAACTAATTAACAACAAAGATGTAACAGAACTTGAAAAATATTGTTTTTATTGAACACCGAATTCAATGTATCCTTTTGTAAACAGTTTTACATAAAGTAGATGCATTCTATAGCTTTTTATAATAGAAATGTTTCTTTAATAAAAACACGAAAAGAAACATTATAATTAACAACTCTTTTTTTCACACTTTCGTTTGATAGACACAAATACATGAATGTGAAAACTAGTTATAAACCCAAACTGTTTTAAGATCAGATTATCTCGATTTTATTACATAGATCCATGTTGTTATTTCAAAGCTTTTAAGATTCAGCAAAACATATCTGAACAATTAACATTAAAATGCAACTTGATGGAAAACCTCAATAATAACTACACTTGCAGTATGGAGCTTGAGACCATTATAGAATGTCCATAACAAAGCAGCTATTGTTACTCAGGATGTGATCGAACTCAATGCACTTCAGACATTTTATCAAGCGCATACTTGGGCTGTTGAATTATCAGTTTATGAGCAATACTTAAAAGTGTAGCCTTTAAGTTGTTTTTGTATGGGATTGTCTGGGCTCCCGTGCGATCAAAAAAATCCACCATTTCTTCCTTCTCATCATTATCAAGCACTTCTTCTAAGGCCTTGTGTACCAGATCCCGATCTTCCTTACATAAATAAAAGAGAAATTACTCAAAGAGCAAATCAGGGTTGACAAACTTCTCTCCATATATTAGGGCTACAGTGAATGCCTGTGCCAACCTACAGGGGAAATAGCCATAGTCATTGTACCCTTTAATGAGAATTTGACCGATAGACTTCCATTCCTCCTCCTTCCACTTGGAGGAAAAGACAGGGACTCTCATGGCCTGACCTTCTGTTGCATAGTCATAGAATTCAGCCCAGAATGCTGAATAGACGTCCCGGGAGACCCCATCAGCTCCTCTTTCGTCAATGTAAGAGAATTTTAGGGGATAATCTTTAAGTTTGGGCTCAATAAATTGTGACATTAAGTCATCCAGGATCTTTGCTCTTCTAATTTTTATTTTGATATTGGTGACTTCACAAGCAAGATGAGAGTTGACATTCGTTGGGGTGGATGTTTCACTAGGAAAACAGCTAGCACGCCATTGAGGGCTAGGAGTAAGGTCGCTTGAAGAATAATTATGGCTAAGAAACAAACTTCAATGGGTGCAGAGTTAACCTCAGGGCCCTCCTCATCTGTTGCTAAAATAGGCAGAGTATCATTCAGTTGAAAACTATATGGTTCACCGACATTAGCCCCAATGATGACTTCAGAGGTACTGGAAGAGTGTGACAAGTCCACATTTTGTTCTTCAACATGTTCTGCATTTCCATTGCTGTCTGTGACTTCAGTGTTGTAAGTGTTTTCAGTGTTTGTGGATTCTTTCGTTTTTGTGCAGGCAAAATCTCAGAATCCCCATCTTCAGAATAGAATAAAGGTCACCCACAGTGACATCTTCATCCAACACAGCATCTTCTTGAAAATCCAGAATGTCATAACTGACTTCCTCTAATATTCCTTCTTTAGATTCCCCTTTAGGAAAGAATAGATCCAATGCGATGCGTAAAATGTCAGTCGTTTTGGACTCCTTTGGCATGTCTAATTTTCTTGTGCCACCTCCACATTTCTTGCGTTGCTGCTTTCCCTCATGTATCCACCCCAGCTCAATTTTCCTTGTGGGTCTTGCAGCCATCTTATTGTTCTTTAGGTACGCTCTGGAAGATTTGTTAGAAGGACCAGGTTCTTCGTGATCCTCCTCTGAGGTCATATCAATGCCCATTTTTTTGCGGAGCTTTTGTAGCAGTGACTGCCTTTGCGCATTCTTCTCCCCTTTCCCTTGGTGCTCTAAACAAAATCTTCGTGTGGCAATCCTGTCCCCATAGATGGGAATGTAGGCAGCAAGCATCTCATCCTCCATAGATGCAATGACAGAGATGTCAATCTACAACAAAACATATGATTAAAAACATCCATCCATCCATTTTCTTCCCCTTAATCCATTTCTGGGTCGGGGGGGGGGGGGGGGGTGGCCAGAGCTGCACCCAGTCCACAGAGCACCAGCCCTTCACTGATCCTCCTGCAGGTGGTGAGTCCACAGGAGCTGAGATCTTTCAGTGGGGGCTTCAGGCAAAGTGGGGTTAAGTGTCTTGCCCAAGGACACAACGACAGCAGTCATCAGTGTGAGTGATTAAAAACATTGATAGAATAAAATATGATGAATTACCAGTGTTAAGTATGCACATGCAATTCAGGGCTCATTCACACCTCATCTTGCTAATTTTCTTAAACAATTTCTGTACAGCAAATTACTTCGTTTCCCTCTCTACAGTAGGTATCAACTCACGAGTGTAGTCTGTTACTAATGAGGTGTCCAGTTAATATAAGCCGTTGAGTTTGTATCCATAAGCTGTTGGAACAGCTCCAGGGGAGCGCATAACTAGCGCAGATTCGGAATACTACCTACGGAAATACATGTCTGGGACTTGTTGTGGCATACCGGGGATCTGGGGAACAGCCTCATATCCATGTTAGATATGGCATTATTAATATTATTAGTGTAATAGATGAATCAATCTGGCAAATATACTACCTTGCATTAGCTACCTTACGCTAACGCTACCGTCTGATCAATTTGCACACATTGCATTCACAACTGCCTAAACTAACTTTTAACTTACTTTGTCATCCCGTAATTTCACAATATATTGTTCCTCAATATTGCGGCTTCTCAGGAACGAAAACAGCGGCTCCATTCCTGTCTCCATCTTCCCTGACATCTCTATCATGTTTTGGAGTCTGGCGCGAAACAAAATTAAACATTGCCTCGTCATAACGTAATAATAGTTCGTTAAAACGTATTTTTATATCGTTAGACCGTAAATATATTGTCGTTAAAACGTAATATGAATACGTTATAACGAGCAAACCTGAATATATGTTTTACCCACAGTGACAGTTTCCGTAAAAGTCACATTGAAATAATGCACTGCACAAATCACTTGATAAAGTGACCAAGCATTATTGTATCCATTTTATTATTGTTCTGTCTATGATCTGAGGCTGGGCCTGACCCGCCTCATCTGACCCGTCACTGGGCTACAGTCCACTGGGCTACAGTCCACTGGGCTACAGTCCACTGGGCTACAGTCCACTGGGCTACAGTCCACTGGGCTACAGTCCACTGGGCTACAGTCCACTGGGCTACAGTAAACTGGGCTACAGTAAACTGAAGCCGCCGGAGACACTGACGCATGCGCAGAGTGACCTGATAGATGTTTCTACTCTGCTTTCTAATTCATCAGTAGTTCACTGAGAGAAGGTTCACTTTTAGGAAAATATGAAAGTTCTTATATGATTATAAACTGTTCCTCTTCTGTCAGTGTCAGCGCGATTTACTTAAAATTGTTGCATTGTTCCAGCTTTTAAAAATGTATTTTTTTACATCCTTTACAGCGTCTGTATATGGCAAAATTGTGTTTGTTTTTCCAGCTTTGAAAAAACAATGTTCAGTTTGATAAGTGCCTTGCTTGATTTATATTGTTTAATTTTCTTTTTCTTAACAATTAAGATGCTATGTTATTATTCAGTGTGATCCAAGTATGAGTCTCTCGCTCGACTCTCCCAACAAAAACCCGCCCCCCCCAGCTCAGAAAATAGTTCCGACGTCCATGCTCTGGTCCCTCTCTCTGGTCTCTCTGGTCTCTCTCTGGTCTCTCTGGTCTCTCTGGTCTCTCTCTGGTCTCTCTGGTCTCTCTGGTCCCTCTCTCTGGTCCCTCTCTCTGGTCTCTCTGGTCTCTCTCTGGTCTCTCTGGTCTCTCTGGTCCCTCTGGTCTCTCTCTGGTCTCTCTGGTCTCTCTGGTCTCTCTCTGGTCTCTCTGGTCTCTCTGGTCCCTCTCTCTGGTCTCTCTGGTCTCTCTCTGGTCTCTCTCTGGTCTCTCTCTGGTCTCTCTCTAGTCTCTCTCTGGTCTCTCTCTGGTCTCTCTCTGCTCTCTCTGGTCCCTCTCTCTGGTCTCTCTGGTCTCTCTCTGGTCTCTCTCTCTCTAGTCTCTCTGGTCTCTCTCTGCTCTCTCTGGTCCCTCTCTCTGGTCTCTCTGGTCTCTCTCTGGTCTCTCTGGTCCCTCTCTCTAGTCTCTCTGGTCTCTCTCTGGTCTCTCTCTGCTCTCTCTGGTCCCTCTCTCTGGTCTCTCTGGTCTCTCTCTGGTCCCTCTCTCTGGTCTCTCTGGTCTCTCTCTGGTCTCTCTGGTCTCTCTCTGCTCTCTCTGGTCCCTCTCTCTGGTCTCTCTGGTCTCTCTCTGGTCCCTCTCTCTGGTCTCTCTGGTCTCTCTCTGGTCTCTCTGGTCTCTCTCTGCTCTCTCTGGTCCCTCTCTCTAGTCTCTCTGGTCTCTCTCTGGTCTCTCTCTGGTCTCTCTGGTCTCTCTCTGGTCTCTCTCTGGTCTCTCTCTGGTCTCTCTGGTCTCTCTCTAGTCTCTCTGGTCTCTCTCTGGTCTCTCTCTGGTCTCTCTCTGCTCTCTCTGGTCCCTCTCTCTAGTCTCTCAGGTCTCTCTCTGGTCTCTCTGGTCCCTCTCTCTGGTCTCTCTGGTCTCTCTCTGGTCTCTCTCTGGTCTCTCTGGTCCCTCTCTCTGGTCTCTCTGGTCTCTCTCTGGTCTCTCTGGTCCCTCTCTCTGGTCTCTCTGGTCTCTCTCTGGTCTCTCTCTGGTCTCTCTCTGGTCTCTCTCTGGTCTCTCTCTGGTCCCTCTCTCTGGTCTCTCTGGTCTCTCTCTGGTCTCTCTGGTCTCTCTCTGGTCTCTCTCTGGTCCCTCTCTCTGGTCTCTCTGGTCTCTCTCTGGTCTCTCTCTGGTCTCTCTCTAGTCTCTCTGGTCTCTCTCTGGTCTCTCTGGTCCCTCTCTCTGGTCTCTCTCTAGTCTCTCTCTGGTCTCTCTCTGGTCTCTCTGGTCTCTCTCTGGTCTCTCTGGTCTCTCTCTGGTCTCTCTCTGGTCTCTCTGGTCTCTGGTTTCTCTCTTTAGTCCCTTTTTTTCAAAGAACTTAAACAATTGCATTAATTTGACCATTTTGACCAGAAAAGTTCAGAATTGGAGTCTCCGAGGCTCAGCTCTGAATGAACTCATCTAAAATCCTGACTGTTTTTGTTCAGACTGATTCCAAACGCGTCTCAAACTGTGGTGTAGTCTCTGCTCAGTCTCAAAGGTCGCCTCATGTTTGTGTCTGATGTGTTCCAGCGTCTGCCTTCAGGGGGTCTCTCTCCCTCTCTCTCTCTCTCTCTCTCTGAGAATATAGACAAACCTTAGAGAGGCTCATATTGAGAAAGGAATCCGCTCCCATGATAGACTGAAGATCCAGGACTGAGGCTGTAGACCCAGGACTGAGGCTGTAGACCCAGGACTGAGGCTGTAGACCCAGGACTGAGGCTGTAGACCCAGGACTGAGGCTGTAGACCCAGGACTGAGGTTGTAGACCCAGGACTGAGGCTGTAGACCCAGGACTGAGACTGTAGACCCAGGACTGAGGCTGTAGACCCAGGACTGAGGCTGTAGACCCAGGACTGAGGCTGTAGACCCAGGACTGAGGCTGTAGACCCAGGACTGAGACTGTAGACCCAGGACTGAGGCTGTAGACCCAGGACTGAGGCTATAGACCCAGGACTGAGGCTGCAGACCCAGGACTGAGGCTGTAGACCCAGGACTGAGGCTGCAGACCCAGGACTGAGGCTGTAGACCCAGGACTGAGGCTGTAGATGCAGGACTGAGGCTGTAGACCCAGGACTGAGGCTGTAGACCCAGGACTGAGGCTGTAGACCCAGGACTGAGGCTATAGACCCAGGACTGAGGCTGTAGACCCAGGACTGAGGCTGTAGACCCAGGACTGAGGCTGTAGACCCAGGACTGAGGCTGTAGACCCAGGACTGAGGCTGCAGACCCAGGACTGAGGCTGTAGACCCAGGACTAAGGCTGTAGACCCAGGACTGAGGCTGTAGACCCAGGACTGAGGCTGTAGACCCAGGACTGAGGCTGTAGACCCAGGACTGAGGCTGTAGACCCAGGACTGAGACTGTAGACCCAGGACTCAGGCTGTAGACCCAGGACTGAGGCTATAGACCCAGGACTGAGGCTATAGACCCAGGACTGAGGCTGTAGACCCAGGACTGAGGCTGTAGATGCAGCATTATCAGCAGTTATGGACAAATACATAGTTTG
>OZ035835.1:37521786-37654286 GCA_964034765.1 Knipowitschia caucasica
CGCCTTGCTCCGCCCTGAGTCCCAAAGTGCTCGTGCAGAGGAGTTATCAGCAGCAACACGTCTGCAGCCAACGTGAACGAGATCAGAGCAAAGACACAGACGAGATTACAGCGTTCAGGAGGAGCCGCTGTGGTCCGGGTTATCGCTGCGTCACAAGAAATCCAGAGGGTTTTTGTCTTTTTGTTACAACATTCTTAAAACCAGATCTCCATCCAGACTTGAGTCCAGTCTGGAACCTCCCCTTCTGTCTAAACACTGTATTTCAAACTCGTCACTCTCTCACAGGGCGACAGTAGCTCAGTTGGTAGAGCATTGGCCTTCAGGCCTGAAGGTCGTGGGTTCAATTCCCACCTCTACACCTTCTCCACCGACTCCCACTGATGACTGCTGTCGTTGTGTCCTTGGGCAAGACACTTAACCCCACTTTGCCCAAAGCCCCCACTGAAAGATCAAGGCTATGCTCACACTCAGAGAGCAGCCGTCCTCCTGTGGACTCACCACCTGCAGAGGGTCAGTGAGGGGCTGGTGCTATGAGACTTGGGTGGCATCTCTGACTGCCACCCCCCTGACCCAGAAATGGATTAAAGGGTAGAAAATGGATGGATGGATGGATACTCTCTCACACTATGGACAGAGCTGTTCTCAGAATCATGGAACGTTCTCAGACGGATTCTGAAGCAAAACAAATACATTTTATTATTATAGTTATTATTACTCAAGGACCTCGCTTCCAAAGGAGAACTTTTATTTTCCATTTTGACATCCACTGCACCGACAGCCAGAGAGAGAGCAGAGAGAGAGCAGAGAGAGACCAGAGAGAGAGCAGAGAGAGAGCAGAGAGAGACCAGAGAGAGAGACCAGAGAGAGAGCAGAGAGAGAGAGCAGAAAGAGACCAGAGAGAGAGACCAGAGAGAGACCAGAGAGAGAGCAGAGAGAGAGAGCAGAGAGAGAGAGCAGAGAGAGAGCAGAGAGAGAGCAGAGAGAGAGCAGAGAGAGCGAGCAGAGAGAGAGCAGAGAGAGAGAGCAGAGAGAGAGACCAGAGAGAGAGCAGAGAGAGAGACCAGAGAGAGAGAGCAGAAAGAGACCAGAGAGAGAGACCAGAGAGAGAGCAGAGAGAGAGAGCAGAAAGAGACCAGAGAGAGAGAGCAAAGAGAGAGCAGAGAGAGAGAGCAGAAAGAGACCACAGAGAGAGACCAGAGAGAGAGCAGAGAGAGAGAGCAGAGAGAGACCAGAGAGAGAGAGCAGAAAGAGACCAGAGAGAGACCAGAGAGAGAGCAGAAAGAGACCAGAGAGAGAGACCAGATAGAGAGCAGAAAGAGACCAGAGAGACCAGAGAGAGAGACCAGAGAGAGAGACCAGAGAGAAAGCAGAGAGAGACCAGAGAGAGAGCAGAAAGAGACCAGAGAGAGAGACCAGAGAGAGGGCAGAGAGAGAGAGCAGAAAGAGACCAGAGAGAGACCAGAGAGAGAGCAGAGAGAGAGACCAGAGAGAGAGCAGAGAGAGAGACCAGAGAAAGACCAGAGAGAGAGAGCAGAGATAGAGACCAGAGAGAGAGCAGAGAGATAGACCAGAGAGAGAGCAGAGAGAGAGACCAGAGAGAGAGAGCAGAGATAGAGACCAGAGAGAGAGCAGAGAGAGACCAGAGAGAGAGCAGAGATAGAGACCAGAGAGAGAGCAGAGATAGAGACCAGAGAGAGAGCAGAGATAGAGACCAGAGAGAGAGCAGAGAGAGAGACCAGAGAGAGAGCAGAGAGAGAGACCGGAGAGAGACCAGAGAAAGGTAAAGGTGCACTTTATTAATCCCCGTAGGGCAAATCCTCCTCTGCATTTGACCCATCCTGATGCCCTAAGGCTTACATCAGGAGCAGTGGTCGCCGTAGTAACAGCTCCCGGGAACCCATTTCCAGATGTTGATGCTCGGCTTGGTCAGGACCAGAGCTGGAGGATTTAACCAAGTGTACATGTTTCTAGTAGTAGGGGAAACCGGAGTACCCAGAGGAAACCTACGCAGACACGGGGAGAACATGCAAACTCCACTCAGAAAGACCCCCTTCCGACCAGGATTCAAACCCAGGATCGTCTTGCTGAGAGGCGAGAGTGCTATCCACTCAGCCACCGTGCTGAGAGAGCAGAGAGAGAGACCAGAGAGAGAGACCAGAGAGAGACCAGAGAGAGAGACCAGAGAGAGAGAGACCAGAGAGAGAGAGACCAGAGAGAGACCAGAGAGAGAGACCAGAGAGAGACCAGAGAGAGACCAGAGAGAGAGAGACCAGAGAGAGAGCAGAGAGAGAGACCAGAGAGAGAGAGCAGAGAGAGACCAGAGAGAGAGCAGAGAGAGAGACCAGAGAGAGAGCAGAGAGAGAGACCAGAGAGAGAGAGCAGAAAGAGACCAGAGAGAGAGACCAGAAAGAGAGCAGAGAGAGAGCAGAGAGAGAGAGCAGAAAGAGACCAGAGAGAGAGAGCAAAGAGAGAGCAGAGAGAGAGAGCAGAAAGAGAGCAGAAAGAGACCACAGAGAGAGACCAGAGAGAGACCAGAGAGAGAGACCAGAGAGAGACCAGAGAGAGACCAGAGAGAGAGAGACCAGAGAGAGAGCAGAGAGAGAGACCAGAGAGAGAGCAGAGAGAGACCAGAGAGAGAGCAGAGAGAGAGACCAGAGAGAGAGCAGAGAGAGAGACCAGAGAGAGAGAGCAGAAAGAGACCAGAGAGAGAGACCAGAAAGAGAGCAGAGAGAGAGCAGAGAGAGAGAGCAGAAAGAGACCAGAGAGAGAGAGCAAAGAGAGAGCAGAGAGAGAGAGCAGAAAGAGAGCAGAAAGAGACCACAGAGAGAGACCAGAGAGAGACCAGAGAGAGAGAGCAGAAAGAGACCAGAGAGAGAGCAGAAAGAGACCAGAGAGAGAGACCAGAGAGACCAGAGAGAGAGACCAGAGAGAGACCAGAGAGAGACCAGAGAGAGAGACCAGAGAGAGAGACCAGAGAGAGAGACAAGAGAGCGATACCAGAGAGAGAGACAAGAGATAGAGACCAGAGAGAGAGACCAGAGAGAGAGACCAGAGAGTGACCATAAAGAGAGACCAGAGAGAGAGACCAGAGAGAGAGACCAGAGAGAGAGACCAGAGAGAGAGACAGGAGAGAGAGACCAGAGAGAGAGACCATAGAGAGAGACCAGAGAGAGAGACAGGAGAGAGAGACCAGAGAGAGAGACAAGAGATAGAGACCAGAGAGAGAGACCATAGAGAGAGACCAGAGAGTGACCATAGAGAGAGGTAAGTAAGTAAGTAAGCTTTATTTATACAGCGCCTTTCACAGACCAAGGCCACAAAGCGCTTCACAGTTTAAACAGGTAAAAAACAGACAAAATACAATTTAAAATGTGCATATACAAAAAATAATACTAAATATACAGTCAATATAATGGCCAAGACACCTCAGTGACAGGTTTAAAAAACAGCCGCAAGAAAATTATGTAAAAGCTTGCCCAAATAAATAGGTTTTTAGCTGACCTTTGAATGAATCAACCGATTCCATCAGCCGCAGAAAGAGCGGAAGATTGTTCCAGAGCTTAGGCGCAACAGCCTGGAAGGACCGGTCTCCCCTGGTCCGAAAGCGTGTGCGTGGGACCATCAAAAGATTCTGATCCACAGACCTCAGGGCACGAGTGGGGGTGTAAGGCTGAATCAGATCGCTGATATAAGGGGGAGCCTGACCATGCAGAGCTCTGAAAGTCAGCACCAATATTTTAAAATGTATCCTGTAGGACACGGGCAGCCAGTGGAGAGCTTTGAGGACAGGAGTGATGTGCGACCTCCTGTTTGTGCGCGTGAGAACCCGAGAGGCCAGAGAGAGAGACCAGAGAGAGACCAGAGAGAGAGACCAGAGAGAGAGACCAGAGAGAGACCATAGAGAGAGGCCAGAGAGAGAGACCAGAGAGAGACCAGAGAGAGACCAGAGAGAAAGCAGGGAGCTTCAATCACTAGTGTCCACATGAATGTATTTGTATTTCTGACTCTATCACGTTTTTAGATCAGCCCAAAGAGTCAAACAGTGACTCTCGGATCTCTCTCTAACAACAGAATAATAAATCACATGTTTTCGACCGACAGCAGGTGGTGGTCTGTCTGGATTCTGGTCGAGCACATGTGTGTTTTAAAGGGGACAAAAGGGAGAGACCCCAGCTTTAAATCAAACCTCTGCGTCTCCTCATGCATCATCTGCTTATTCCCTGCTCCAGACTCTCTGTGGTTATGGATGGGCCCCACTCCACGTCTGAGGGCCTCCTGCACAACATTAATATTGGCTGTGACGATCGATTTGCATGTGTGTGTGTGTGTGTGTGTGTTTGTCTGTGTGTGTATGTGTGGACGCGTCATTTATTCTGCTCTTTTGTGATGTCCGCCGGTCGCACGCCTCCTAAATTGATATGTAAGAGAACGGACCATTAGCTTTTTCATTAATGTGTGTGTGTGTATGTGTGTGTGTGTGTGTGTGTGTATGTGTGTGTGTGTGTGTATGTGTGTGTGTGTGTGTGTGTGTGTGGGGAGCGGGGAAATATCAGAGAGAGAGAGAGACTATCTTTGAGCACTGCTGCTTTGACTGTCGCTGCTGTGTTAGAACGACTGGGCCTCCAACCCGCCTTGCGACTTAGACTTTACAACTTGTTTCTAGTCTAGCTGCTCACACGTGGACTCGGAAAACAATACGGAGACAATACTTTATGATGACAGCGTGACGAGCCGTGGAGCTGTGTTCGGGTGAATGCAGCTCTCACCGTCAGAGTTTGGGCTGTTGCATGTTCTGCTCATTTAGAAAGTTGTCCTTGTGAAAAATATGTTGGAAAGTGACAATAATGCTCCGTGTGGATGAGAAACTATTCTCACTGGACTCTCTCTGGTCTCTATATGGTCTCTCTTTAGTCTCTCTCTCTGGTCTCTCTTTAGTCTCTCTCTTTAGTCTCTCTCTGGTCTCTCTTTAGTCTCTCTCTGGTCTCTCTTTAGTCTCTCTCTGGTCTCTCTTTAGTCTCTCTCTGGTCTCTCTTTAGTCTCCTTCTGGTCTCTCTTTAGTCTCTCTCTGGTCTCTCTTTAGTCTCCTTCTGGTCTCTCTTTAGTCCCTCTCTCTCTCTCTGGTCTCTCTCTCTCTCTCTGGCCTCTCTTTAGTCTCTCTCTGGTCTCTCTTTAGTCCCCCTCTCTCTCTCTGGTCTCTCTTTAGTCTCTCTCCCTGATCTCTCTCTAGTCCCTCTCTGGTCTCTTTAGTCTCTCTCCCTGATCTCTCTCTCTGGTCTCTCTTTAGTCTCTCTCTCTGGTCTCTCTTTAGTCTCTCTCTCTGGTCTCTCTTTAGTCTCTCTCTCTGGTCTCTTTAGTCTCTCTCCCTGATCTCTCTTTAGTCTCTCTCTGGTCTCTCTTTAGTCTCCTTCTGGTCTCTCTTTAGTCTCTCTCTGGTCTCTCTTTAGTCTCCTTCTGGTCTCTCTTTAGTCCCTCTCTCTCTCTCTGGTCTCTCTTTAGTCTCTCTCTCTCTCTCTGGTCTCTCTTTAGTCTCCTTCTGGTCTCTCTTTAGTTCTCTCTGGTCTCTCTTTAGTCTCTCTCTCTCTCTCTCTGGCCTCTCTTTAGTCTCTCTCTGGTCTCTCTTTAGTCCCCCTCTCTCTCTCTGGTCTCTTTAGTCTCTCTCCCTGATCTCTCTCTAGTCCCTCTCTGGTCTCTTTAGTCTCTCTCCCTGATCTCTCTCTAGTCCCTCTCTGGTCTCTTTAGTCTCTCTCCCTGATCTCTCTCTAGTCCCTCTCTGGTCTCTTTAGTCTCTCTCCCTGATCTCTCTCTCTGGTCTCTCTTTAGTCTCTCTCTCTCTCTCTGGCCTCTCTTTAGTCTCTCTCTGGTCTCTCTTTAGTCCCCCTCTCTCTCTCTGGTCTCTCTTTAGTCTCTCTCCCTGATCTCTCTCTAGTCCCTCTCTGGTCTCTTTAGTCTCTCTCCCTGATCTCTCTCTCTGGTCTCTCTTTAGTCTCTCTCTCTGGTCTCTTTAGTCTCTCTCCCTGATCTCTCTTTAGTCTCTCTCCCTGATCTCTCTTTAGTCTCTCTCTCTGGTCTCTCTTTAGTCTCTCTCTCTGGTCTCTCTTTAGTCTCTCTCTCTGGTCTCTCTTTAGTCTCTCTCTCTGGTCTCTCTTTAGTCTCTCTCTCTGATCTCTCTCTCTCTGATCTCTCTGTTTGGTCGTGACAAGCGCCGGACAAACTTTACCCTCGTTCTCAAAAACGTCTACTTCCGGTGACTCTCTCCTCGTGGTCCTTCTCATATTCCCGTCCGCCCTGTTCCTGGACTCTGATTGGCTCCCTGATTGGCTCCCCAGCACCCGGCACTGGCTCCGCCCCCCCGGCCACCCAACATGGCCGACTTAATGACAAGCGCAGAAGTTTTTCCAACACATTTCATGGGGCACGATCCAAAGATAATAGCTTTTCAGCCCCAATGACAATCCAATTACGCTGCCAATCAAGGCCCAGGGCGCGCTGTCTAATTATGAGGCAGATGGAGCAGAGACGGCGGCTGTAGGTAACACCGGCGCCACGCTCACGCCAAAGTGGGTTTGATTTAGGATTGATGAGAAGGAGACGGGACTCCAGCAATATTTGGACAAACTTTAAAGATTGGATTTGTGTGAGGAATGTAGTGAAAGTGTGTGAGGGAAGAAAAAATAATTCTGGGACAAAGAGAGGATTCTGGGTGATCTCGGAAAGGACTAGAACGAGGAGAAGGCAACGGAGCATTAATGAGCTGGAGCCTTGGACTGATTTACTGTATATGTTCTGTCTGGTTTTAGTCTCTCTCTCTGGTCTCTCTCTCTAGTCTCCCTTTGGTATTTCTCCGGTCTCACTGTCTCTTTTTGGGCTCTCTCTCTAGTCTCTCTCTGGTTACAAAATCTCTCTCTGGTCTCACAATCTCTCTCTGGTCTCTCTCTGGTCTCCCAATATCTCTCTGGCCTCTCGCTCAAGTAAGTAAGTAAGTAAGTAAGTTTTTTATTTATATACCGCCTTTTCACTGCAGATCTGAGTCTCAAAGCGGTTTACAATTGTTAATTTTGGGCATTAGTCTCTCACTCCACACAGAGATGGGAGCGGGGCCAGTACAGGAGGCACATGCCAGAACTATTGGACATATTTTTAGTGGTAGGGGAAACCGGAGTACCCGGAGGAAACCTACGCAGACACGGGGAGAACATGCAAACTCCACTCAGAAAGGCCCTGGTCCGACCGGGATTCGAACCCAGGACCTTCTTGCTGAGAGGAGAGAGTGCTATCCACTCAGCCACCGTGCCGCCCAAGTTTCTCTCAAGTTTCTCTCTGGTCTCTCTCTCTGGACTCTCTCTGGTCTTTCTTTGCTTTCTCTCTCTGGTCTCTCTCTGGTCTCTCTCTGGTCTCTCTCTGGTCTCTCTCTGGTCTTTCTCTGGTCTCTCGCTGGTCTCTCTCTGGTCTCTCTCTGGACTCTCTCTGGTCTCTCTCTGGTCTCTCTCTGGTCTCTCTCTGGTCTCTCTCTGGTCTCTCTCTGGTCTCTCTCTGGTCTCTCTCTGGACTCTCTCTGGTCTCTCTCTGGTCTCTCACGGGTCTCTCTCTGGTCTCTCTCTGGTCTCTCTCTGGACTCTCTCTGGTCTCTCTCTGGTCTCTCTCTGGTCTCTCTCTGGTCTCTCTCTGGTCTCTCTCTGGACTCTCTCTGGTCTCTCTCTGGTCTTTCTCTGCTCTCTCTCTGGTCTCTCTCTGGACTCTCTTTGCTCTCTCTCTGGTCTCTCTCTGGTCTCTCTCTGGACTCTCTCTGGTCTCTCTCTGGTCTCTCTCTGGACTCTCTCTGGTCTCTCTCTGGACTCTCTCTGGTCTCTCTCTGGTCTCTCTCTGGACTCTCTTTGCTCTCTCTCTGGTCTCTCTCTGGTCTCTCTCTGGTCTCTCTCTGGTCTCTCTCTGGTCTCTCACTGGTCTCTCACTGGTATCTAACTCTCTCCATTAGCAAGACGCCTCCAATTCCTGGGTTGCCTTGCGTAAACTGCACCTTTGATCATTTAACACTAAACAGCCCCACACCAACACCATGAGTGGATATTGTGTGTATGTGTGTGTGTGTGTGTGTGTGTGTGTGTGGGTCTGTGTGTGTGTGTGTCTGTGTATGTTTCTGTATATTTCCACACTAATCTGAAATAGAACAAAACCTCTCCCTGGCGACACAGACCTCCCTCATGGTCGGGGGGTGGGGGGTGTATTGGGGACAGGCTCCGTGGGAGACCGTGGCGGCGGCGTTTGGCGATCGTCGTGGCGATGGTGTAGGGGAAAAAGAGCGGTAAAAATAGAGGCGCGGGATTGGACCAGAGCGCACAAACACAACCCGAGCCTTCGTTAAAGATTCATGAACCCAGAGCACATCTGCTGCCGAGAGAGAGACTCCACAGAGGCAAGAGCAGGGACAGCCAACACACACACACACAGAATACATCACCCCAAACCCAAGGAGATACTACAGCCAACACACACACACACAGAATACATCACCCCAAACCCAAGGAGATACTACAGCCAACACACACACACACAGAATACATCACCCCAAACCCAAGGAGATACTACAGCCAACACACACACACACAGAATACATCACCCCAAACCCAAGGAGATACTACAGCCAACACACACACACACAGAATACATCACCCCAAACCCAAGGAGATACTACAGACAACACACACACACACAGAATACATCACCCCAAACCCAAGGAGACACTACAGACAACACACACACACACGAATACATCACCCCAAACCCAAGGAGATACTACAGCCAACACACACACACACAGAATACATCACCCCAAACCCAAGGAGATACTACAGACAACACACACACACACAGAATACATCACCCCAAACCCAAGGAGATACTACAGCCAACACACACACACACAGAATACATCACCCCAAACCCAAAGAGACACTACAGACAACACACACACACACGGAATACATCACCCCAAACCCAAGGAGACACTACAGACAACACACACACACACAGAATACATCACCCCAAACCCAAGAGACACTACAGCCAACACACACACACACAGAATACATCACCCCAAACCCAAGGAGATACTACAGCCAACACACACACACACAGAATACATCACCCCAAACCCAAGGAGACACTACAGCCAACACACACACACACGGAATACATCACCCCAAACCCAAGGAGATACTACAGCCAACACACACACACACAGAATACATCACCCCAAACCCAAAGAGACACTACAGCAACAACACACACACACACAGAATACATCACCCCAAACCCAAGGAGACACTACAGCCAACACACACACACACACGGAATACATCACCCCAAACCCAAGGAGATACTACAGCCAACACACACACACACAGAATACATCACCCCAAACCCAAGGAGACACTACAGCCAACACACACACACACAGAATACATCACCCCAAACCCAAGGAGATACTACAGCCACACCACACACAGAATCACCCAAACCAAGAGAATACAACACACCACCACGGAATACATCACCCCAAACCAAGGAGACACTACAGCCAACACACACACACACAGAATACATCACCCCAAACCCAAGGAGACACTACAGCCAACACACACACACACGAATACATCACCCCAAACCCAAGGAGATACTACAGCCAACACACACACACACAGAATACATCACCCCAAACCCAAGGAGATACTACAGCCAACACACACACACACAGAATACATCACCCCAAACCCAAGGAGACACTACAGCCACACACACACACACACGGAATACATCACCCCAAACCCAAGGAGATACTACAGCCAACACACACACACACAGAATACATCACCCCAAACCCAAAGAGACACTACAGCCAACACACACACACACACGGAATACATCACCCCAAACCCAAGAAGACACTACAGACAACACACACACACACAGAATACATCACCCCAAACCCAAGAGACACTACAGCCAACACACACCACACAGAAACATCACCCCAAACCAAGGAGATACTACAGCCAACACACACACACACAGAATACATCACCCCAAACCCAAGGAGACACTACAGCCAACACACACACACACAGAATACATCACCCCAAACCCAAGGAGATACTACAGCCAACACACACACACACAGAATACATCACCCCAAACCCAAAGAGACACTACAGCCAACACACACACACACAGAATACATCACCCCAAACCCAAGGAGATACTACAGCCAACACACACACACACGGAATACATCACCCCAAACCCAAGAGACACTACAGCCAACACACACACACACGGAATACATCACCCCAAACCCAAGGAGATACTACAGCCAACACACACACACACAGAATACATCACCCCAAACCCAAGGAGACACTACAGCCAACACACACACACACAGAATACATCACCCCAAACCCAAGGAGACACTACAGCCAACACACACACACACGGAATACATCACCCCAAACCCAAGGAGATACTACAGCCAACACACACACACACAGAATACATCACCCCAAACCCAAGGAGATACTACAGCCAACACACACACACACAGAATACATCACCCCAAACCCAAGGAGACACTACAGCCAACACACACACACACAGAATACATCACCCCAAACCCAAGGAGATACTACAGCCAACACACACACACACAGAATACATCACCCCAAACCCAAGGAGACACTACAGCCAACACACACACACACGGAATACATCACCCCAAACCCAAGGAGATACTACAGCCAACACACACACACACAGAATACATCACCCCAAACCCAAGGAGATACTACAGCCAACACACACACACACAGAATACATCACCCCAA
This sequence comes from Knipowitschia caucasica, assembly GCA_964034765.1. Taxonomy (NCBI): domain Eukaryota; kingdom Metazoa; phylum Chordata; class Actinopteri; order Gobiiformes; family Gobiidae; genus Knipowitschia; species Knipowitschia caucasica. The sequence goes on from OZ035835.1 coordinate 37,532,664, forward strand.
ACCCAAGGAGACACTACAGCCAACACACACACACACAGAATACATCACCCCAAACCCAAGGAGATACTACAGCCAACACACACACACACAGAATACATCACCCCAAACCCAAGGAGATACTACAGACAACACACACACACACAGAATACATCACCCCAAACCCAAGGAGACACTACAGCACAACACACACACACACAGAATACATCACCCCAAACCCAAGGAGACACTACAGAGCCAACACACACACACACAGAATACATCACCCCAAACCCAAGGAGACACTACAGACCACACACACACACACACAGAATACATCACCCCAAACCCAAGGAGATACTACAGCCAACACACACACACACGGAATACATCACCCCAAACCCAAGGAGATACTACAGCCAACACACACACACACACAGAATACATCACCCCAAACCCAAAGAGACACTACAGCCAACACACACACACACGGAATACATCACCCCAAACCCAAGGAGATACTACAGCCAACACACACACACACGGAATACATCACCCCAAACCCAAGGAGATACTACAGACAACACACACACACACAGAATACATCACCCCAAACCCAAAGAGACACTACAGCCAACACACACACACACAGAATACATCACCCCGAAACACAAACGCAAAACACAACTCTATGGACAATAATAAAACCAACCCCACTGCTTCCTGGCTCCAAAACTGTTTTATTCTAGCACTAGTTTTCATGTTTTTTTGATGGTTTGATAGTTGGTCTCTGGTCTCTCTCTCTCTGGTGTGCTTTTCTGGTCTCTTTCTGGACTTGGTCTCCAGTCTTTCCGTCTGGACTCGTTCTGGACTCTCGCTGGTCTCTCTCTCTGGTCTCTTTCCGGTCTCTGTTCTCTGGACTCTCTCTGGACTCCCTTTGGTCTCTCTCTCTGGACTCTCTTTGGTCTCTCTCTCTGGACTCTCTTTGGTCTCTCTCTGGTCTTTCTCCCCAGTCTCTCCCTGGTCTCTCTCTGGTGTCTCTCTGGTCTCTCTCTGGTGTCTCTCTGGTCTCTCTCTGGTGTCTCTCTGGTCTCTCTCTGGTGTCTCTCTGGTCTCTCTCTCTGGTCTCTCTCTCTGGTCACTCTCTGGTCTCTCTCTGGTCTCTCTCCCCAGTCTCTCCCTGGTCTCTCTCTGGTCTCTCTCCCCAGTCTCTCCCTGGTCTCTCTCTGGTGTCTCTCTGGTCTCTCTCTGGTCTCTCTCTGGTGTCTCTCTGGTCTCTCTCTGGTCTCTCTCTGGTCTCTCTCTCTGGTGTCTCTCTGGTCTCTCTCTGGTCTCTCTCTGGTCTCTCTCTGGTGTCTCTCTGGTCTCTCTCTGGTCTCTCTCTGGTGTCTCTCTGGTCTCTCTCTGGTGTCTCTCTGGTCTCTCTCTGGTCTCTCTCTGGTCACTCTCTGGTCTCTCTCTGGTCTCTCTCTGGTCTCTCTCTGGTCTCTCTCTGCTCTCTCTCTGCTCTCTCTCTGGTCTCTCTCTGGTCTCTCTCTGGTCTCTCTCTGGTCTCTCTCTGGTCTCTCTCTGGTCTCTCTCTGCTCTCTCTCTGGTCTCTCTGGTCTCTCTCTGCTCTCTCTCTGGTCTCTCCCCAGTCTCTCCCTGGTCTCTCTCTGGTCTCTCTCTGGTCTCTCTCCCTAGTCTCTCCCCGGTCTCTCTCTGGTGTCTCTCTGGTCTCTCTCTGGTCTCTCTCTGGTCTCTCTCTGGTGTCTCTCTGGTCTCTCTCTGGTCTCTCTCTGGTGTCTCTCTGGTCTCTCTCTGGTGTCTCTCTGGTCTCTCTCTGGTCTCTCCCCAGTCTCTCCCTGGTCTCTCTCTGGTCTCTCTCTGGTCTCTCTCCCCAGTCTCTCCCCGGTCTCTCTCTGGTGTCTCTCTGGTCTCTCTCTGGTCTCTCTCTGGTCTCTCTCTGGTCTCTCTCTGGTCTCTCTCTGGTCTCTCTCTGGTCTCCCTCTGGTCTCTCTCTGGTCTCTCTCTGGTCTCTCTCTGGTCTCTCTCTGGTCTCCCTCTGGTCTCTCTCTGGTCTCTCTCTGGTCTCTCTCTGGTCTCTCTCTGGTCTCTCTCTGGTCTCTCTCTGGTCTCTCTCTGGTCTCTCTCTGGTCTCTCTCTGGTCTCTCTCTGGTCTCTCTCTTGTCTCTCTCTGGTCTCTCTCTGGTCTCTCTCTGGTCTCTCTCTGGTCTCTCTCTGGTCTCTCTCTGGTCTCTCTCTGGTCTCCCTCTGGTCTCTCTCTGGTCTCTCTCTGGTCTCTCTCTGGTCTCTCTCTGGTCTCTCTCTGGTCTCTCTCTGGTCTCTCTCTGGTCTCTCTCTGGTCTCTCTCTGGTCTCTCTCTGGTCTCTCTCTGGTCTCTCTCTGGTCTCTCTCTGGTCTCTCTCTGGTCTCTCTCTCTCCTAAGTCTTCTTCTGGACTCTCTGGAGATTAAACGAAATAGTCTCATGACAACTTTAAAAGGACAAAAATAACATTCTTTAAAGTTGGAGCCAAAGCGGTGACATTCCAGCCGTGTTTTGTTCATTAAACACATTCAGACACTAATTTAATCTAATTCATTTTTACACATTCCTAATCAACGCTCAAAGCTCTTTAGAATCCCACAAACACTTCTGAATGAACCGAGGCTGCGCTCTCTCCTTCTCTTTGGTGTTCATAAAGTCAGGGATCCCTTTCACCGCGACACACGAGGTCAGGAGCCGCAGATTTAATTAAAATAAACATATTTCTGTCAAACGTGACGGAGACCAAACCAGCTGCGTCCGGAGAGAGAAAGACGTGTCTCATTAGCCAAACATCAGGACCGTTAGCGTCTGGTTTATGTGCCGTGTTCATGACAAGGCCGACGGTCACGCTAATGCTAATGCTAACGCTAACACTAGAGCGGGGGACAACAGACTTTTACATCAGAGAGATTAAACACAGAGAAGTGTAGGCTTTAGATCAGGGGTCACCAACGCGGTGCCCGCGGGCACCAGGTCGCCCGTAAGGACCAGATGAGTCGCCCGCTGGCCTGTTCTAAAAATAGCTCAAATAGTAGCACTCAAGCCTAGTGCGCTGCGCGGAGCTTACGGAGGTGACGTGACGTCACTTGCGCAACGCGTGGATCACATCAAGGCCCTTACGTAGCCTGCCACGCACCCTCGAATACTACGCGGCCAACGCCGCAGACAAGCTCCGCTGTGATTGGTCCGTGTGTGTGTTTTGGACGGAAGCATGGAGCGGCTGCAGCAGGAGCACGGACGAGGCACTTCGGAGCAGACCGCTTTGTGCTTCGAAGGAACCGAAGGAAAAGTAGTTTGGTCTCATGGCAGAGCCTGATATAACTTATAAACTGTGCAGTTGTTTCTTTTGCACTGTTCCTGTCTTGTTTGCGTTGTAGCTTATCGCGTCTGTTGCATTCCTACTGCACTTATAGTTCGTGTTTTTCTCAGATATTTACCACTTATTGATTATCTGTTTGTGCTGAATACACTTTAATAATAACTATGTTTCCAACAAGAACTGTGTCTTTATTCACAACATCAGAGTTAAATGAGTTGAAACGATGAGTTTAGAACTGTCACATAAACCTACAGTAGAAACACATGTAATGATCTCAAACAGCTTCACTGTTGTTTTTGTTCAGAAGAGGAGAAAGTAGCAGCGTAAATGGGACTGCTTTGGTTTCTAAACTCCTGTGAGATCACCATCACGTGTGACGAGAGTTGACTTTTGTTTTTTACATGAGTTATTATTTGTATAAACATGGTGCAAAGTTATTCATGATTTGTTAAAAAATGTTAGTGGCTAGTTGGTTAAAATGGGATATTGTGATTTCACAAGAAGTGATCGTTTGAAAATGTTCAATTTGAAAAATGTTGCATATTGATATTTATCTGTTTCTATATATATTTATTGTGAGAAATCGTTAAGATGATCAGTGTTTCCACAAAGATAAATATCATTAATTATTAATATGAACAGAGTTAAAAGTAAATTGAGCAAATTGGCTTTTTCTGGCAATTTATGTAATTGTGTAACACACTGGTAGCCCTTCGCATTAATCAGTACCGGAGAAGTAGCTCTTGGTTTCAAAAAGGTTGGTGACCCCTGCTTTAGATAATAACTATATCGCAGTGTCTCCAGGCCCGTCGGAAGGGCTGTGCGACCTGTGCCGTCGCACAGGGCCTCGCACCACACAGGGGCCTCGCAATCTTCCTTCCTTTTATTTTATTTTATAAATACACTAGTTCAAGGGTCCCCAAAGCGCAGACTGCACTCCAAATTTGGAACCCTAAACCCCTTTCTCTGGACCTCTTTGATTTCATTTGATCAAAAGAACATTTTTACAAGTAAAGTCAAATTTTCACCAAAAGCAATTTGTAAACAGGCAGGCGCGCGGGCAGCTATGTATGCAGCGGGTCCTCCGAAAAAACTGTCAGATAACTTTAGCAGTGTCTGAGTGAGATACAAAGAAAGTAACGGGAATGATCGCAGTGTAGGAGAGATGGATACTCGCGGAGGAGGAGCAGTGAGACAGGTGTGAGCAGAGGAGGAGGAGGAGCAGTGAGACAGGTGTGAGCAGAGGAGGAGGAGGAGCAGTGAGACAGGTGTGAGCAGAGGAGGAGGAGGAGCAGTGAGACAGGTGTGAGCAGAGGAGGAGGAGGAGCAGTGAGACAGGTGTGAGCAGAGGAGGAGGAGGAGCAGTGAGACAGGTGTGAGCAGAGGAGGAGGAGGAGCAGTGAGACAGGTGTGAGCAGAGGAGCAGACCCCTTTGTGTGAGCAGAGGAGGAGGAGGAGGAGCAGCGGTGTGACAGGTGTGTGAGCGCTGCTATTGCCAATGTTTAGTCCGAATATCCACATCAAAAACATATTTTTAAAAGCATTAGCAAACACACTGTATGTCTAGCTTTAGCTAGCTGGAGTGGATTTTGAGCATAAAACGCTGTTTTTGTTTTGGTCAGAGTGTGTGGAGGAGGAGGTGAAGAGTATTTTGTTGTTGTCAGTGTGGAGGAGGAGGAGTGTATGTTGTCAGAGTGTGTGGAGGCATGGCAAAAACGTTATTTGATGAGAAAAAAATAATATTGACTCCGCCTCATAGCCATTTTGGCGCATTTTGCCAAAATCTAACTATTAGAAGAAAAAGACTCCTTTTGGTTCAATCTTTTGAGTTGCTCTGCCATTTTGCCACAGGACGAAAGAGACATGTCAGCTAAAAAGACCGCGACCAATATTGCAATACCAAGTGCCGTAGAGTGTGTGTGTGTGCGTGTGTACGTGCGCGCGCCAAACGCTGCATAGGAGCGAAGACACTCGGTTACACGCGTGCTGATCTCGTCAAGCACCGCGCGAGGTGGTGCTGAATTCATGTCAAAGATTATAACAGGAAAAACTTTCCTCAGATCTGGGAAAAAAGTGTCAGGGCAGGGCCTCGCGTTTCGAGTTCGCACAGGGCCTCGCACCCCCCTTGCGACGGGCCTGAGTGTCTCCCAAAGTGGGGTCAGCGGCCCCCTGGTGGGCCGCGAGGGTACTGCAGGGGGGCCGCGGGAGGTCATAAAAAAAAATATAATTATTTAAAGGCACACCGTGTAACTCTTGGCCACTAGGGGCGCTAGACCTGCAACTTTCACGTTTAGCGCCCCTAGTGGCCACAAGCAACTCAGCACTGTCGCAAAAGTCAACAAACAGTCAGCCGGTGTCTTTTGAGTGTGTATTCAGACAGCATGCACTGGTGTGTGTGTTCAAACTGTAGAGACATGCCTACAGATATTGAGAGACTCTGCTGTGGTCAGCCTCCAGACCGCTGCATTAGTAATCTACCACACATGGACTTCTATATCCTGGATGAGGGAGTTCTGCGTCTAGCTCGTGCTGCGTGGAATGACATCTTTGCAGTCGATGACATCCAGGAACCAGGTGAAGAGCAGCGCTCATACAGACATGCAGCTTACAGCACGATCCCTTTCGCGTTTCCTCTTTTTAGCCTCCTCCGAAGGTTTAAAATTTTTCCTTGCCTCAGCCATGACCAGGAGTCGAGCAGGTGAAAAATGAGTAGCAAAAGCCTTAGCTCCATGAGTATATCAGCGCCTGTAGCCGTAAAGCAAGTCTTTCTTCCAAGTCACGTGACCTGGTGGCAGACGGTCCGTCTGCTCGAAACTTACATGGGCGGTATTTCAAGAGGGCAGCCCCGCTCGGAGCATTGCAAGTGTCAAGCGCTGTATATTGGCCCAAGTATTCATATAAAATAACTCATATGTGTCAACTCTTTAGGTCACAAAGTCCGCGGTGTGCCTTTAATGTTAAATTTATAATGTTTGGTTTGTAATATTAAAATATTTGTGTTCATTATTTGACTTGAATAATCCACTGTAATCATTTTTGTATTACAATGTTTGTAGCAGAGGCTATTTCCCCAAAATAAAATAACCAGAAGAGCCTATTCTTAATGTTGTCTTCTTGGTTATTATTTTGGGGGGCCACGCAGACCCGTCAGATTTTTAAGGGGGCCTCGGTGTTACTGAGTTTGGGAACGGCTGCTATAGAGGGATCCTACGGTCACGTGACTAGCAGCCACGGCAGCCATACTGGAGGACAACCTCGCCGAGTAACAGCCCTGCTAGCTATCTATAACTGGACGTTCAAAACTAGAACTCTCTCAATCTACATGAAAACTGAACAGAGAATTTGAAACTTCAGCAGTTAGTGACCCAAATATATACTCAACCTAAATTCATGAATCAGATCCTCTGGAAATGCGTCCTAAAATGTATTATTAATGTTTATCGTTACGTCCAGGTTTACCGCGGTCGCATATTGTCGCATTAAAACAGTGTTTTTTCATGAAAACGTGAACAGAAAATTCTGAAAACCTCTGTGCACGTGTATTAAGAATGTATATGTATAATGTATTCTCCGATTAACATTTAATGTGTTTTTGTTGTTACACCATGGATCTATGTGTGGCTACTCTGCAGTGGAAATACTGAGATTACATTCAAATCAATGGAGCTTTCTGCGTCTACTGTGAGGAGCCGTATATTTTATTAATAAATACTAGTACGAGGCACCCTCGAGCACGGCTCAGTCGTTCACATGTCTGCTGGCCTTCGGTAAGTCAGACCCCTGTGAACCGGGTCAGGTCCTGTGTGAGACCAAATATATAACAGCTATGCTACAAGCTAAGCTACAGGCTATGCTACAAGCTAAGCTACAGGCTATGGAGCAACCCCACACTGTAAACCCAAACTTCAATCCTACTTCAGATATCAAAGTTATTTTAAATAGATATTTCCCAGTAAGTAAATATTACTCATTTATTGTTAGTTTATTTAAAGCTTGCCTATGTCACTCAGGGTTTTCTTTGAATTGAACTGTTTCTGTTCAAGTAAGCCTCACTTTTGACATTTTGATGTGTAGAGGCTTTAATGAGGCAGGTGTGTCAATGGCCAGTGTTGCCAACTCCTCAGTAAGGAAAGTAGCTATTGGCTGTCCCAAAAGTCGCTAGAAGTCGCGAAATTACGTCATCGCCTAATTTGCATAATTTGCCATTTGCAAATAACTGTAACGGACGCTGTAGGAGAGAGGAATAACGTTGTGGGAGAGAAAAAAGTGAGTAAAAAACACCCTAAATATGTTTAGAACTACAAATGTACAAAAATAATTTCAACATTAACAACATTTAATGATTTTAATGCTTTGTCTAGATCTGTCGCTAGTCGTTTTTTTGAAAAAAAGTCGCTATAGGGTCTGAAAAGTCGCTAAATCTAGCGACAAAGTCGCTAAGTTGGCAACACTGACAATGGCAGAGTGGCTTGGTGGCTGAGTGGTTAGCACCATTACCTCTCAACTACAGGGTTCTGAGTACGAATCCCGGTCGGAGCATAAGTAGAAATTTAAACTTTATTGCAATCACTCGAGTTTACTTGGTAATATCAAATAAACGATGTACTCGAGGAATTCAAGTGAAGTTAATACGCAATTTATTTCCATGGTTTTTTCAAGTAAACTTTACTTGTCAGGGTTTACACGTTGCAGTCAGACAGATATGTTTTATCCTTAAACTTCTGTTTGTTTCGGAATAACACTAAATCCGCCATCAAATTGATTTTACTTAGCAGAAATGAAATGATCCGAGCATATTCGGGCGCTCTGGTGGCTGTTAGTTTTTTGTTGTTGCGTTGTGCCATTTCTCTCTCGTTTCTTTGAGATTTCTTCTGTTTTTGAGCCGTGTGAAGTAAGGACGGCTGGCAGTCGGTAACACAACTTATTTTCCCCGTCTCTCCTTTTGCCGCAGCCAAAAACGGCAAAAATGTGGAACATGTTTATGCGGCCCCAGGTGCACGCCACTATCATACAGCGTTTGCTTGTCTCCAGTATGGTCCGAGGCATCGTGACGTGAGATATCTGTATAGAACGCCGCAGAGAGCACACACTGTGAGTATGTTAATAATGTTTATCTATTTAGCATATTTTTACGGACCAATGTCAATCAAAGCACTTTACAATGCCCAGAGTTCAGATATTGTTCCATTCTCTCCACATGAGACGCCGAACACACTGGTCCATCTAAGCCCCAGGCAGCATGCATTCACTCACTCAGGGCAACCCGGAGCACCTGGAGGAAACCTACACAGACACGGGGAGAACATGCAAACACACAGAAAGGCCTGAAGGTGGAATCAAAACCAGGACTTTGAACCAAATCCAGCTCTCAGGAGAATGTAATGAGACGATGAAGAGGTCCTGACTTGGTTCCACGGTCAGGAAAGTTCAGTGTTGCATCATCAGTTACAGACGGAACGAGGAGATAAATGAGTAATAACTTTATACTAAAATAACGTAAACATCTCTAACTTAAGCATCATAAAGAAGCATTAATGAAGTACAAAATCTCTGACCTTTTAATCTTGATGATAATGGTTTACAATTAACTTCTAAATTGTAATCAACATGTAATTAGACGTTATATTATTTCAGTCTTCAAGTTCAGATCTTTTTCATATTTGGCCCAGTTTTGGTTGAATCTGAACTTTCTATAAAGAATCACGGTGCATTAAAAAGAGGGAGAAAAATACAGGCCTCAAACCTGCGATTGAATTATTTCTAAAGGTTCTTGTCCTTGGCCTCAAACCATATTTTGGTTTTCCACGAAGACAACATCACAATATAAACACCGGGATCACAGAGGGCGATAAACCTCTGAGCGAGAGGAGTTTACTTAAAGCTGCACTAACTGACTTTATTTTTGTATTAATTACGAAAATGCTATCCAGGTCCGTGTAGTGCATTGGGATATTCGTCCTTTTGAAGAATAATTAGCGCAGATTTGGGCTGGCGTGACATTATATTTTAGATCGAGTTTTGATGAAACAAGGAAGAGAATGTGTTTCGGGTCGCAGATTGTGACCAATCACAGCGGACCACTAGCCCCCACTTTCGTGAGAAATCTACAGGTCCGTTAGCACAGACGGCTGAGTTGGCACAACAAGCGGCGGAGCCAACCTGAACTTCCTCGTCTTTGTCACCGGTTACTGCTTACACAGCGAGACAGCCATCCAAAAGAAAGTCTCGTTCCTCCGCGCTTCCCGGTTCTATCGTTCTATGGTCACGCCATCCACGTGCAAATCCATGTCCATGTATTTATCCATATTGGGAGACGCTAGCTCCGTCCCAACAGTGGGTGTGTGTGGGGGGCGATAGCTTCGTAGGTGCGGGAATGGGAGCAGAAAAAGAGAGGCCAGCGAGTCTGCGGCTTCAAAATCCCAAAGTCAGTTAGTGCAGCTTTAAGAGAGAGAGGAGCCAAACTTCACCCTGAGCACTTCCTTGTTGGGCTTCGGTGAGCTAGCATGTTAGCATTGTCCACCTGTATACAGTCTGTGTTAGCATTGTCCACCTGTATACAGTCTGTGTTAGCATTGTCCATCTGTATACAGTCTGTGTTAGCATTGTCCACCTGTATACAGCCTGTGTTAGCATTGTCCACCTGTATACAGTCTGTGTTAGCATTGTCCACATGTATACAGTCTGTGTTAGCATTAGCATCTGTATACAGTCTGTGTTAGCATTGTCCACATGTATACAGTCTGTGTTAGCATTGTCCATCTGTATACAGTCTGTGTTAGCATTGTCCACCTGTATACAGCCTGTGTTAGCATTAGCATCTGTATACAGTCTGTGTTAGCATTGTCCACCTGTATACAGCCTGTGTTAGCATTAGCATCTGTATACAGTCTATATTCAGAACAAATGCGCATATGGCGAATGAAACTCCAGCTAGCCTCACGTTGCTAGCTTTGAACGATCGTACCATACTTTAAGACCAAACCAAACTTTTAAAAACAATTTCACAGAAAAACAAAAGCCATTTCTGTCTTTTAATCACCGCCACCAGAGCTTAATGCATATTTGATCACATCCGAAGCCGACGCAGAACGAGAATCTTGTTAAAATGTTGGATATGGAGACGGCCATGAAAGCGGACCCCCTCATCCCCGACGGAACGGCCAATTTTCACTTTTCCAAAAGCTTTGACACAAAATCCAGTCCGATTATTATGCAAATGACGAGAGGATTTAATGAAATGGACTGTTTTTGATTCTCTGAAGAGTAATGTAGCCGCGGGTTACGTTAGCGTCGCCGAACCTTAGACAAATAACGGCTAGAATGTGCTTTGATACGATAAATGACAAAGTAATCTAATTTTAACATCTGAGGAAGATCTTTGTGAAGTTACAGACTCTCGTTTCTTTAAACTTGGTGTTAATTAGAGGACGTTTTTGTTATATTTGTCTTTCCGACTGCGACAACTGCGGGAAAGGTCGACGTGTCGGCTGGACCCGTGTCAGCTTTTGAACTACGGAGAGGACGAGAGAGCAAAATAAACAATACAGATTCAAAGTAAGTTCTAAAGTCACAGAACAATGACTCCATGAGCAGAGAGAGAGAGAGAGAGCAAACAGAGAGAGACCAGAGAGAGACCAGAACGAGACCAGAGAGAGGGAGACCAGAGGGAGACCAGAGAGAGACCAGAGAGAGGGAGATGAGAGAGAGACCGGAGCAAGACCAGTCAGAGAGAGACTAAAGAGAGTGGGAGCAGAGAGAGGGAGACTGGAGAGAGACCAGAGAGAGAGACCGGGGCGAGACCAGAGAGAGTGGGATGAGAGAGAGACCAGAGAGAGTGGGATGAGAGAGAGACCAGAGAGAGAGACCGGAGCGAGACCAGAGAGAGGGAGATGAGAGAGAGACCGGAGCGAGACCAGTCAGAGAGAGACTAAAGAGAGTGGGAGCAGAGAGAGGGAGACTGGAGAGAGACCAGAGAGAGAGACCGGGGCGAGACCAGAGAGAGGGAGACCAGAGAGAGACCAGAGAGAGGGAGATGAGAGAGAGACCGGAGCGAGACCAGTCAGAGAGAGACCAGAGAGAGTGGGACCAGAGAGAGGGAGACCAGAGAGAGACCAGAGAGAGAGACCGGAGCGAGACCAGTCAGAGAGAGACCAGAGAGAGTTGGAGCAGAGAGAGGGAGACTGGAGAGAGACCAGAGAGAGAGACCGGGGCGAGACCAGAGAGAGGGAGACCAGAGAGAGACCAGAGAGAGACCAGAGAGAGACCGGGGCGAGACCAGAGAGAGGGAGACCAGAGAGAGACCAGAGAGAGACCAGAGAGAGGGAGATGAGAGAGAGACCGGAGCGAGACCAGTCAGAGAGAGACCAGAGAGAGGGAGACCAGAGAGAGACCAGAGAGAGAGACCGGAGCGAGACCAGTCAGAGAGAGACCAGAGAGAGTTGGAGCAGAGAGAGGGAGACCAGAGAGAGACCGGAGCGAGACCAGTCAGAGAGAGACTAGAGAGAGTGGGAGCAGAAAGAGGGAGACCAGAGAGAGGGAGATGAGAGAGAGACCAGAGAGAGGGCGACCGGAGCGAGACCAGTCAGACCAGAGAGAGGGAGACCGGAGACAGACTAGAGTTAGACCAAAGAGAGAGCAGAGTGAGGGAGACTAGAGAGACCAGAGGAGAGGCCGGAGAGAAGGAGCAGAGAGAGAGAGAGAGCTGAGAGCAAGAGACCAGAGGGAGACCAGAAATAGAGACTAGAAGGAGACCACAGAAGGATAAGAGAAAGACCATAGAGACTGGAGAGAGACTAAAAAGAGCCACTAAGAAGACCAGAGAGAATCCTTTTATAATGGACAGTGGCAAGTTTCTCAAATGTACTACCATCGGTCCAGGTTTTTATATTGTGATAGAGTATTTGTAAATCCAGATATATACCGTATAAGGCTTGACCAATCAGAGGCCTTCGTTTGGGCGGGAAAATCCATCTTGCCTTTTCAACACATTCTCCCTGTTACAGAGCAAATCTAACTCTGTCGGAACATATGCCCATATAAGGAAATAGGCTCCAGCTTATGCTCAAATTGGCCTCTTTCGTATTAAGGCTAACACTATGCTATTATACACTTCTTGCTAACATGCTAAATACATACTTTAACAGAAGAGAAAGACTTGGCCCGTGCTAAATCAGAATCAGAATCATTTTTATTGCCACGTGAGTAACAAAGTTATCACTTGGAAATTGTCTTGGCAGAGAGCGTGCCACTTCGCCATTTGCGGCGCTGTGTGCAGCAAGAAACAGCAGAGAGCAATAACATTCAGGTAACAACAGACAGTTGGATAGAAAACATTGTGCTTTGTATAAACCACGGATTTTTTTCACGGGATGAGCACCTCCGGCCTGCCGGTCCAATGTGGCTGTCAGAGGGGGGCGGGGTCAGGGAGGGGGTGAGTCGGAAACACAGTAAGGAGGGGAGGGGAGGGAGAGATCAGAGGGAGGCGGGGGGAGCGGGATCCAAACTGGAAGACTGAAAGAGTGTGAAATTTTTGTAGAGACCAGATTTATTATGATGGCCTTGGCCCGAGGAATGTGAGATAAGAGAGGAGGGAAGACACAATAGGGAGAGAACACATCTCCTGTAACGAGGGACAATATTGTATGCAGTTTAGCAGTCAAAAACAGGCAGATATTCTATTAAATCCAATTAGACCAAATTACAGCGCCCTCAGACCCCGTACACAGGGGCAAATCCAAGCCGGGTCAGAGAGTTCAAGCCTGGCAGACAATGTCATTCAATCTCAATTCCAGAGTCTTATGACCATCAAGTGAACGAGCTGCGAGATCTTTGATCAACTGTTCCACTAACACCACTCTTCGTTGTCCAGCCACAGCGCTCTCAACCACGACGCGGCTAAGCTCCTTGTACATCCCATCAATTTTTTCGGCCAGCAGGTCGTGAATCTTGCGAACTGCCATGCCTCCGAATTTGTGGTAGAAGAGGACCGCTCCAAACCCAAACAGGAGGATCCCCACCACCAAAATGCCAAAGATATATACGTCTTCCGAATCTTCAATGGACAGGGTCGACAGACAGAGGGGCTGAAACTTGTTCCAGCTGTCAAGAGTATACCCCGCAGGTGAAGTCCCGTCCGGGCACACGGGCTCTCCAGACCCTCGCTTACGTGTTGAAAAGATAGAATCAATTGCGTTGAGGGACCAGTTAATCATTTCCATTCTGTTAAAGTTGTCTGTGGCAAAACTCCAGGAAAAAAAGACAAAAACAGGAGATAGCAAGCCGTTCAGAAGCAGGAGCGGACTAAGACACGTCCTTGCACGACGAAGGAGGAAGGAGGAAAATATAAATATACCATTTTATTAGCGTTGTGTGGAAGGTGTCACGGCGCTTTAGCTGCACGCCGGGATCAGCGCAGTCACCGATAAACAGAAAATCCCCCGTTCAGCCGCATCTGGCTCCTAATAAACACAATTATCATTAATATTTGAGCAGCCACAGCGGCCCGTATCTGTTGCTTTACGGCGGCGATGAGAGACACATATTTAGCCCGGATTTGACATTCTGCGGCAGGAGCCAGACGCCCACACCGGTGCGTCAGCGGCACAAGGAGAGTGTGGAAGAGGATATAGAATTATTAATACTGTTCTGAGGATGGAGATGTGATTCTAATGAGATCAAGTCCACACAATGCACTGCAGCAGATTAAAATGTTCTCGACCAAATCCAAAAAAACTGCAGATAACGAGGTTTGGTTCAAAAGGACACAGTTATAAATATCGCAGGGAAATTAGGATTAAGCTGAGAAACAAAAACAGCAGCAGATACCGGGGGTTAAAGATTCCAACTCGGCTCCTCGTCGTCCTCATGAGGTCTGTGCAGGGGTTTGTCACTGTCCGCGGCAACGGGGGGAAAGGCTGGCGTGTTGTTTGGACCCGGTGAGATCGGAGTCACCGTGCGAGTATCCAGGCCCAGAGAGAGCTCAAGGCCGGGGGGTGTAAGAGAGAGGCCGGAGAGAGACCAAAGAGAGAGACCAGAGATACTAGAGAGAGACCAGAGAGAGGCCAGAGAGAGGCCAGAGAGCGACCAGAGAGAGGCCAGAGAGAGGCCAGAGAGAGACCAGAGAGAGGCCAGAGAGAGGCCAGAGAGCGACCAGAGAGAGACCAGAGAGAGACCGGAGAGAGGCCGGAGAGAGGCCGGAGAGAGGCCAGAGAGAGGCCAGAGAGAGGCCAGAGAGCGACCAGAGAGAGACCAGAGAGAGACCGGAGAGAGGCCGGAGAGAGGCCAGAGAGAGGCCAGAGAGAGAGCAGAGAGAGACCAGAGAGAGAACAGAGAGAGAACAGAGAGACCAGAGAGAGGCCGGAGGTCTCTCTCTGGTCTCTCTCCGGTCTCTGTCTGGTCTCTCTCTGGTCTCTCTCTCTGGTCTCTCTGGTCTCTTTCTCTCTCTCTGGTCTCTCTCTCTCTCTGGTCTCTCTCTCTCTCTCTCTGGTCTCTCTCTCTGGTCTGTCTCTCTCTCTCTCTCTCTGGTCACTTAAATCTCTCTTTGTCTTTTGTTAAGACGTCTTCTCCGTGAAACCATTAGCGTCTTTTCAAACACTGGGGAACCAAAAACCCGTCTTTTAAACGCATGTCAATTAGCCGGAGAAAAAAAAATCATTATTAGCTTTATTACTCAAATTAACAGCTAACCCTTTTCGCAATCTTTTATCCGCTTTCCGGCAATCGTGTCCCTTCGGAGTCCGACGAGTGATTTTTGTGGAAATTATATTCACAAGAGGCCGACGTAATTGGATTAAATTGGTTCCAGAATGTAGCAATTTATATTATAATGCGCCATTACTTGGAATACTGCTTTTAATTAATTCGGCTGGTTCCATCTCCACGTGGGCAGAGGAGAGATGGGACCAGAGACCAGAGGGAGACCAGAGGGAGACCAGAGAGAGACCAGAGAGAGAGGCCAGAGGGAGACCAGAGGGAGACCAGAGAGAGACCAGAGAGAGAGGCCAGAGGGAGAGGCCAGAGAGAGACCAGAGGGAGACCAGAGGGAGAGGCCAGAGAGAGAGGCCAGAGGGAGACCAGAGGGAGAGGCCAGAGAGAGAGGCCAGAGGGAGACCAGAGGGAGAGGCCAGAGGGAGAGGCCAGAGAGAGACCAGAGGGAGACCAGAGGGAGAGACCAGAGGGAGAGGCCAGAGAGAGAGGCCAGAGGGAGAGGCCAGAGAGAGACCAGAGGGAGACCAGAGGGAGAGGCCAGAGGGAGAGGCCAGAGGAAGACCAGAGGGAGACCAGAGGGAGAGGCCAGAGGAAGACCAGAGGGAGAGGACCAGAGGGAGAGGCCAGAGAGAGACCAGAGAGGGACCAGAGACCAGCGGGAGAGGCCAGAGAGGAGTTACATTCAAACAACACGTTCTTCAAAACAAATGCAGCCCTAAAACGGTGTTGTGGCCGGTTTAATATATTGTCAGTGACTTGCACTTATGGACTTTTATGGTCTGTCTCAACAAAGTTGCAATGCAAGAGTTTTTAGTACAGTGTACGTCCAGGAAACAGGTACCATGAATGTTATGTTTGAGGGGGGTTCAGTGATTATGCCACACTTTCATTCAATAGTGCCCTGTGCCTGCTGGTGGGCGTCGGGCCTACATAATTGTAATCAAATAACATTATATAAATCATGCCTATAATTACGGTAAGAGCGTGTAGGACAATTCAGAAGGATGGGGGAGGAGCTTGGGTTGTTTTTTTTTTCAAATCCAAGTACCTCTCTGTCTCTCATTCAGACAATCTCTAGACAATCACTTTAAAGAAAACAATGTACAATATTGCAAACACCTTGGATTCGAAGTTAATTTTTTTTTTTAAACATAGCCCATGTCAAACAGATGCCATTTCATGGGTTTGCACGTGATGAGCATTTGTGCTTCTCGCCATTGTTTAAAAACAGGTTACACACGTGAGGTGTTCCCCTGCTTCAGACACTGGAGCATGATTCCCATCATGACAATAGTGGATGCAACTGAAAGCAGACATAAACATCCATTTGTGCACACTCAGAAACACACATTATCATGGAACATTCATCCCAATAACTATGGTCAGTGACTTCTGTAATGTGTAGGAAAACATCGGTGAGCTACATCACATAATTGCCTATCTAATTCTCCCACTGTTCTTGGAAAATCATGTAAAAGAGTTATGTTTTTTCTCCGTAATACCCATTTTAACGATGCAAATGACTTGGGCTATATTATATAGTATAGATTATACTATGTACCTATTATTTACTATGTACCTGACCTGTCGATGGCACATGGGACTTCTTAGAAGAACCTACAAAATTGCTTTCTCTGAAATGTATTTAGTTCACTTCTTAGAAAAACCTTTCTAGTCAGGGTGATGTGCATTTTTATTCATTAATACACTGTAACTGGAGTGCCGGCTAAAAATTAATAAAACCACGTTGTTGGTTGACACTTACTGTTTTGCGTACGCGTCTGCCATGGTCTTCTCTTCATCGGATATAATGTGCAGAAGTTCAAGTGTATTCAAAAATTCATGTAGTAGGCGTGTCGGGTAGTGGACGTCTCTACCCGACACGCCTACTTCTCGGACACGCTCCGTACTGCCAAAGCCGCAGACAGACCCTTCTCGTTTCCTCGCAGCGCCCAGAGGCCTCCTCAGTAGTGGAGCATGGAGGTATTTGGCAGGCCCGTTCCAAGGGGGGTGCGAGGCCCTGTGCGAACTCGAAACGCGAGGCCCTTGCCCTGACACTTTTTTCCCCGATCTGAGGGAAAGTTTTCTGTTATAATCTTTGCATGAATTCAGCACCACCCTCGCGCGGTGCTTGACGAGATTCAGCACGCGCGTAACGAGTGTCCTTCGCTCTATGCAGGCGTTTGGCGCGCGCAGGTACACACGCACACACACTCTAGCTGTATTGGTCGCGGTCTTTTTTAGCGAACATGTCTCTTTCGTCCTTTGGCAAAATGGTAGAGACTCAAAAGGATGAACCTAAAAGGTGTTCCATTTTTCTTTAATTGTTTAGATTGGGGCAAAATGGCCAAATGGCTATGAGGCGGAGTCAATATTATTATTTTCTCATCAAATAACCGTTTTTCCATGGCCTCCACACCTTGACAACATACACTCCTCCTCCTCCACATGGACAACTACAAAATACTCTTCTCCTCCTCCTCCACACACTCTGAACCACAACAAAAACGACTCCAGCTAGCTAAAGCTAGACCCCATTAACCAGTGTGTTTGCTAATGCTTTTAAAAATATGTTTGTGATGTGGATAGTAGGACTAAACATGGCAATTAGCAGCGCCTCACACACTGTCACACCGTGAATACTCCTCTCCTCCTCTGCTACACATAGGGTCTGCTCCTCTGCTCACACCTGTATCAACTGCTCCTCCTCTCCTCTTCCTTCATCCTCCTCTGCTACACAAAGAGGGGTCTGCTTCCTCTGCTTCACACCTGTATACACTGCTCTCCTCCTCTCGCCTCTCCTCCTCTGCTCACAACAAAGGGGGGTCTGCTCTACTGCTCACACTGTCTCACTGCTCCTCCTCCGCGAGTATCATCTCCCTACACTGCGATCATTCCGTTACTTTCTTTGTATCTCACTTCAGGGACCATGCTAAAGTTATCTGACAGTTTTTTCGGGAGGACCGTTGCATACATAGCTGCGCGCGACGCTGCACTGTTTACAAATCGTTTTGGTGAAAATTTGACTTTATTGTTAAAAAAGTTCTTTTGATCATAACGCGAAATCAAAGAGGTCCCAGGAAAGGGTTTGGGTTCCAAATTTGAGTTGCTGTCTGCCCTTTTTTGGGGACCCTTGACTAGGGTATTTATAAAATAAAATAAAAGAAGGAAGTTGCGAGGCCCCTGTGTGGCTGCGAGGCCCCTGTGCGCGGCACAGGTCGACAAGCCCTTAGGCGGGCTGATTTTGGGGAGGGGTTTAA
This sequence comes from Knipowitschia caucasica, assembly GCA_964034765.1. Lineage (NCBI taxonomy): Eukaryota > Metazoa > Chordata > Actinopteri > Gobiiformes > Gobiidae > Knipowitschia > Knipowitschia caucasica. Next base: position 37,550,954 of record OZ035835.1, read on the forward strand.
TCAAGAGAGGCCTTATTTTTTTCTAACTTCAACAAAAAATGATAAAAGAACTGTAATCATTGGTGCCAAAAGGCATGGGAGTATAACACTCCGATTTCAGTAGGGTGCGGATACGGCAATATTGGATTCTTAGCCCGCATTAAAGAAACAGAAGCAGCTCATCAGTCTGCGCATGCGCCTCGTCAGTCTTTGTCTAGCGTCTTGAGGAGGTGGGTCACGTTTTTACACTTACCTGATTTCGGTTTTATATTAGAAAACTTTGAATATCAAATTAAATGCTTATTTAGTTGTTACAAATGCAAATGTACAAAGTCCGGCCTTTAGAATCCATGTTTTAAGTCGGTAGTTTTACAGTGATGGGAAGTCGGAATGTTTAAGTGTGCGGCCTAGCCTAGTGTTTCTACTGTAGGTTTATGTGATAGTGTTGTATCTACCTCTGTCTTTAAATCCTGACCATAGTTTTATGGATTCATTATTTTATAAGTTCATTTCAACTGTGATGCGGTGATAAAAGACACAGTTTTGTTGGTAAAACATTAGTTATTATTAAAACAGTTTTCAAGCACAAACAGCAAAACATTACATGTAGCTGATAATACAATACGAGTGTATATATGTTAGATATAAGTTATATATATGTTAGTATAAGTTCTATATAAAGTTAGATAGTCCACAGTCTCCTGTAGTATCAGGCTCTGAGCCCAAAATGCTTTTCCTTCGAAGCACAAAGCTCTCTGCTCCATAGCGCTCGTCATGCTCCTGCTGCAGCGCTCCGTGCTTCCTTCCATACACACACACGGACCATTCACAGCGGAGCTTCCTTGCGGCGACCCTTAATGGTAGCAATATGTAAAAAATCTGGCAAATGGTGGTACTGCAGTTCACATAATATTTTGTAGTCCTCTCTTCACTATCCCTGACTCCAGTTTGCCAGATTCACAACCAAATATCCAGCAGCAAACACAGAATTATTTTATCAGTTGTTTGTCTCGTCTCCATTCACATTGCCATGGACAGGCCGTTGCTATGCTGAATGAATGTTTGATAATGTTTTTTTAATTATTATTATTTGGACATTTGAGATAAAAAACAAACAAAATAAAGCATGTAATTACACATAGTTTATGCAAAATAAATAAGCAATCGATGTTCTAAATAGGTAGTGGGAAGAATGGATGTTGGAGTATTTCTTAGCGTTATCACATTCAGGGGTTTGCTCAAGGAGGATATCACCTTTACATTTTATTTATCTCCCTAACAGGTAAAAGTCCACTTCAAAAAGTGACTAACATAATTTTAATTGGGGGGTACATGATGGTCTTAAATGATTATTTTTACAATTTAAGCTAAACAATCTGCAAAAAAAACCGTCTTGGACCTTCATTTTTACCGTTTTTAGAGCAATCTGTCATAGAATGTGAAACATGCCAATAAATACAAAAAGACATAGCCGGTGATCGAACCCGGGGTTCCTGCATCGGTAGCGCACAGTTTAGACATAGAGTTAGTTGGTCCCAAAGTGTGGGTCCTGACCCCCGGGGGGGTCGCGGGGAACCACCTGGGGGGTCGCTAAGTGCTGATTTCCACACAAAAAGGGTACTATAATTATTTTAATCTCGTTAGTAATTTAGTCCCAGTATTGCGTGCGTCAATCAAAATCATCCGTACCACAGTCACTATGCGCAGCGACAGAAGGTGTGTGCCTGTGTTGTTGGCTAAAAACTAACGGTGTTTGAGGCTAACAAATAAATAATACCTGCTTTAAAATGAAACGTGGTTATATTACAACAGAAAAACCCGGAGGGGAGTAACGTCCACTTGTATCAGGGGCTGATGGTGCGAATGAGAGGGAGGAGGGCAGAGGAGGGAGAGAGGGCTGAGGAGGGAGAGAGGAGGCAGAGGAGGGAGGGCAGAGGAGGGAGAGAGGGGCAGAGGATGGAGGGAGGGAGGAGTGCAGAGGGGGAGAGAAGGGCCAGGGGACGGGGAGGGAGGACAGAGGAAGGAGGGAGGGAGAGAGGGCAGCGGAGGGAGGGCAGCGGGAGGGAGGGAGGGCAGCCAGAGGAGGGAGAAGAGAGGGCAGCGGCGCGGAGAGGGCCAGCGGAGGGAGAGGAGGGCAGAGGAGGGGCAGATGGTAGAGAGGGAGGACAGAGTGAGGGTGGAGGAGGCAGAGGAGGGAGAGAGAGGCAGCGGGGTAGAACAGCGGTTAAAAGAGGGCCCGGCTTTTCGGAGTCAAAGGGTAAAGAGGTCGCACTTTAAACAGCGGCGTGGCCGGTTTATTGCCTTTCTGTCTGTAACTTTGGAAAGGAAAGCCTGCGGGGATGGAACCGCCATAAAAGTATACAGCGAAAGCGGGCCACCCGCTTTTAATGATGCGGACCTCTTTACCGCTGACTCCCGGAAAGCGGGCCTCTTTAACGCGTGTTCTACCGCTGCCTCTCTCCCTCCTCTGCCCTCTCTCCCTTCTTGTCCTCCCTCTCCCTCCCTCTGCCCTCTCTCCCTCCCGCTGCCCTCTCTCCCTTCCGCTGCCTCTCTCCACGCCTTCTGCCCTCCCTCCCTCCGCTGCCCCTCCTCCGGCTGCCCTCTCTCCCTCCCTCCTTTCCTCTGTCATCCCTCCTCCTCTGCCCTCTCTCCATTCCTCTGCCTCCTCCTCGCCATCCCTCTCTGCCCCTCTCTCCCTCCTCTGCCCTCCCTCCTCTGCCTCTTCCCTCCTCTGCCCTCTCTCCCTCCCTTGCCCTCTCTCCCTCTCCCCCCTTCGCACCATCAGCCCCGATACAAGTGACTTTTCTCCACCCTCGGGTTTTTCTGTTGTAGATATTAAACCACGTTTCATTTTAAAGCAGGTATATTTATTTGTAGCCTCCCCAAAACACCTTGTTTTAGCAAAACAACAGCAGGACACGCTTGTCGATGCGCCATTGTGGCTGTGTTAGTGATGATTTTGATTGTACGCTGCAATGACTGGGGACAAAATTACTACCGTTATTAAAATTTATTATAGTCTTTTTTGTGTGGAAAATCATCTTGCGACCCCCCAGGTGGTTCCCGCGACCCCGGGGGGTCAGGACCCCCAATTGGGAAACCCACTAGCTCAGTGGTCTAAACTGTGCGCATACGATGCAGGAACCCGGGTTCGATCCGGGCTAATGTCTTTTTGTAATTTATTGCTTGGTTATCACCAATCTATGATCAGGATTGTCTAAAAACCGGTAAATGATGAAGGTCAAGACGTTTTTTTGCAGCATTATAGCTTAATGTAAAAATAATCATGTAAGACCACAGGTACCCAATTAAAATAATGTTAGTCTCCTTTTTGTTGTGGGACTTTTACATGTTAGGGATTAAATTAAATTGTAAAGGTGATATCCTCTTGAGCAAAACCCGGATGTTGATACCTGAAGAAAATACGTTCCAACATCATTCTTCCAACTACCTATTTTGTAACATCAATTGCTTATTTATTTTGCATAAACTATGTATAATCATTGCTTTTTATTTTGTTTTTGTTTTTTATCTCCAATGTCCAATATATAATATTAAAAAAAAAACATTAATCAAACATTTATTCAGCATTAGCACGGCTGTCATGGCAATGTGAATGGAGCCGGACAAAAACTGATAAAAATAATTCCACTGTGTTTGCTGTGGAGTTGGTGTGAATCTGGAACTGGAGTCCATGGCTGAGTGGAGGAGAGGACTACAAAATATTGACTGTGACAGCGAGTACCACCTTTGGCCAGATTCTTTACATATTGCTCCTTTAAGGGTCGCGCAAAGGAGCTCCGCGGTGATGGTCCGTGTGTGTGTGATTGGAAGGAAGCACGGAGCGCGCTGCAGCAGGAGCATGGACGAGGCACTATGGAGCAGAGAGCTTTGTGCTTCGAAGGAAAAGCAGTTGGGGATCAGAGCCTGATATACAGGAGGATGTGGATATCTAACATCTATCTAACTTATATCTCACATATATATAACTTTATCTAACACTATATACATGCGTATTGTATTTCCAACTATTATTTGTTTTGCTGTTTGTGCTTGAAAACTGTTTTCATAATACTATGTTTCCAACAGAAACTGTGTCTTTATTCACCGCATCCCAGTTGAATATGACTTTAAAATAATGAATCCATAAAACTGTTGTAGGATGTTGCAGGGAACAGTAGTAATACTAACACTATCTAAATAAACCTACAGTAGGAAAACACTTGGCTTAAGGCCTGCACACTTAACATTCCGTCTTCCCATCACTGTAAACTACCGACTATAAATCATGGATTTCAAAAGGCTCTGACGTGTACATTTGAATTTGTAACAACATAATAACATTTTAATTCTGGATATTCAAAGTTTTCTATTTTATTTAAACCGAAAATCATGTAGAGTGTAAAATCGTGACCCACTCCTCAGACGCTAGACCCCAGATGAGCGACGGCGCAATGCGCAGACTGATGGAGGATGCTTCTGTTTCTTTAATGGCGGGCTAAAATCAATATTGCCGTATACTTGCCCACCTACTGGAATCGGAGTGTTATATCCATGCCTTTGGACCAAATGTTACAGTCTATTTATCAATTTTGGTGAAGTTAGAAAATAAAATTAATGCCCTTCTTGATTAAACCCCTCTCCCAAAATCAGGCCCGTCCTAAGGGCTGTGCGACCTGTGCCGTCGCACAGGGGCCTCGCACCACACAGGGGCCTCGCAATCTTCCTTCCTTTTATTTTATTTTAGAAATAACTAGGTTCTGGGTCCCCAAAGGGCAGACTGCACTCCAATTGGAACCCTAACACCCTTCTCTGGACCTCTTTGATTTCGTTTGATCAAAAGAACATTTTTTACAAGTTAAAGTCAAATTTTCACCAAAAGCGATTTGTTAACAGGAGGCGCTGACGGGCCAGCTTGTATGCCACGGGGTCCTCTCGACAAAAAAACTGTCAGATAACTTTAGCAGTGTCTGAGTGAGATACAAGAAAGTAAACGGGTTATGATCGCAGTGTGAGGAGAGATGGATTTTACTCGCGGAGGTAGGTAGCAGTGGCCGAAGTAGTGTGAGCAGAGGAGCAGACCTTTTGTGTGTGCAGAGGAGGGGAGGAGGAGGCGAGGAGGAGGAGCAGTGTTACAGGAGGTGTGAGCAGAGAGCAGACCCCTTTGTGTGAGCAGAGGGAGGAGGAGGGAGAGGGGAGGAGGCAGCAGTGATACAGGTGTGAGAGGGAGCAGACCCCCTTTGTGTGAGCAGCGGAGGAGGAGGCAGGATCAGCGGTGTGTTGTTCGCCTTTGTGTGGGGTGTGACAGGTGTTTGTGAGCGCTGCTATTGCCAATGTTTAGTGCGAATATCCACCATCAAAATCATATTTTTTAATAGATTCTAGCAAACACACTGTAGTGTCTAGCTTTAGCTAGTTGGAGTGGTTTTTGTTGTGGGCAGAGTGTGTGGAGGAGGAGGTGAAGAGTATTTTGTTGGTTGTAGTGTGGAGGAGGAGGAGTTGTATGTTGTCAGAGTGTGGGGGAGGCATGGCCAAAAACGTTATTTGTCTGAGAAAATAATAATATTGACTCCGCCTATAGCCATTTTGGGCGCATTTTTGCCAATCTAATATATTAGAAGAAAAGACTCCTTTTGGTTCAATTTTTGAGTTGCGTCTACACATTATGCCACAGGACGAAAGAGACATTGTCAGCTAAAAAAGACCGCGGACCTAATATTGACGTAGAGAGTTGTGCGTGTGTACGTGCGCGCGCTCCAAACGCTGCATAGGAGCGAAGACACTCGGTACGCGCCGTGATGATATCGTTCAAGCACGCGCGAGGGTGGTGCTGAATTCATCGTTCAAGAGTTATAACAGGAAAAACTTTCCTCAGATTCTGGGAAAAATGTGGTCAGGGCAGGGCCTCGCGTTCGAGTTCCCAACAGGGCCCTGCACCCCCTTGGGACGGGCCTGCCCAAAATACCCTCCTTGCTCACTACTGAGGAAGGCTTGGGGCGCAGCGGAGCGAAAACGAGAAGAGGGTCTGTCTGCGGCTTGCAGTACGGAGGCGTGTCGGAGTAGTAGGGTGTCGGGTAGTGACCGTCTCTACCCGTCACGCCTCTACTACATGAATTTTGAATCACTTGAAACTTCTAGCAAAGTATATCCGTTGAAGGAAGACATGGCAGACCGTACGCAAACATAAGTTGATCAACACCAACAAAGTGTTTTATTTATTCTTAGGCGTCCCTTCCAGGTTACAGTGTATTAATGGAATAAATTGAACATACCTGAACTCAGAATTGTTTTTTAAGAAGTGAACTAATACATGCAGGAGAAAGCCAATTTGTATGGGTTTTCTTCTCAGAGTCCATGTGCCCACCGACAAGTCAGGTACATAGTATAATAGTTACATAGTATAATATATACAATAATAATATTGCCCAAGTCATTTGGCATCGTTATAAATTTGGTAATAAGCGAGAAAAACATAAAACTCTTTACATTGTTTTCCAAGAACAGTGTGAGAATTAGTAGGCAATTATGTGATGTAGCCTCACGATGTTTCCTATCACAGTTACAGAAGTCACTTGGACCAATTAGTTTTTAAAATATGGATGGATGTTCAAGTTATTTGTGTTTTGAGTGTGCAACAATGGATGTTTTTGTCTTGCTTTTCAGTTGCATCGACCTATTGTCAGTGCTGGGAATCATGCTCAGTGCTGAAGCAGCGGGAACACGCTCTCGTGTGTAACCTGTATTAAACATGCGGAGACAGCACAAATGCTCACACACGTGCAAACCCAATGTAAGGGCATCTGTTTGTCATGGTGCTATGTTTTAACTTCGAATTCCAGGTGTAGTGCAATATTGGTCCATTGTTCTTTTAAAGTGGCATTGTCTAGAGTTTGTCAGAAAGAGAGAACAGAGAGGTAACTTGATTTGAAAAAAAAAACAACCCTGCTCCCTCCCCCTTCCTTTCTGATTGGTCTACACGCTCTTACGGAAGTATAGCTTGATTTATATAAAGTTTGTTTTACATAGCTAGGCCACCGAGCGCCACCAGGCTGGCACAGGGATATTGTAATGAAAGTGTGCTTAAAACACTGAACCCCCTCAATCATAAAACATGATCATGGTACATGTTTCCTGGTTAACTGTACTAAAAAACTTTGCATTGACCATTGTTATGTACAGAGACCATAAAAGTCTAAGTGCAAGTCACTGTAATATATTAAAACCGGTACACAACACCTTATAGTGCTGCATTTGGTTTTGTGAACTGTTGTGGTGAATGTAACACGTTTTATCCGTATCTAGGGGTGACATGTCACACTGCTGGGCCGAGGCATTTCTACCTGCCTCAGCAGAGGCAAGGTAAAGTCATAAAGGGGGCCAAAGTTATGACCCATTGGCAAGATTAGTTAAATATTGATGGACATATTTCACTGTGCACTGCACAATCTAATCTCGTGATTGTTCTTTATGGACAGTGGAGTTTAAATGATTGCAATGATCTGGTGCAGGATTTACAGAGGAGGGCAGCAGGAGGCTGAAAGTTTCCAATGAGAGATGAGATTGGCGCTCTCCTCTGAAGCCTCTTCTTCCATGATATAATAAAAGAGAATTTGTTTTGTGGTGTTGAAACTTATTCAGTGTCTACATTTCAGAGCCATTCAGATTAACACAAAATTTCATAAAAAAAAGCATGTACATCAAAATGACAGAAGAACAATTTGTTCCTTTTTGTTTAATTCCTCGTTCTACATACAAATTTGACAAACACAATAGTCAATGGAATGTTGCTTGTCCCAAAAAGGCCAAAGTTGAGGCACAAAATTGTTATGGCATGTTCATCTTTATGTCAGTAATGTGGAGGACCATGGGTGTAGGTGTGTGTGTGGTGGTCGGTGGTGTAATATATCTTTAACTTTGTAATGTACTTTTCAATCCTGTGTTGACAAGTTTCTCAAAACGCCACACTACTTTATTCATTTATTCCACCGTGTGTTCTCACAGCTGGTTGGAGGATTGCCGGCTACTAATCGGTGCTATTGGAACCACAAGCATCTCTCACTGTTCCCACATGTGGGTGAGTGCATTGTCAAGAACATACCAGACTTGCACTTGGGGAAGCCAGGATTTGATGCCACCACCACTAGGCCCCTTTTATAAATGAAAAGTACAATTAGACATATGCACTGGGCATTATTTGACTCATTAACTTTTGTCCTGAGCTGCTTCAATCCCCTATTGATTTGATAGTCTAAGTATCTGGCAGCTTTTGTAGGCAAATTACTACCTTCTTGATATTTACTAAATTCGTCCATTTTCCCCAATAAATAATACTGACAGATGACATTGGCCATAAACAATTAATTTATTGCGCATAAATTCATTGGGCATAGAATAGTACTCACTACTACTATACCGTAATTTATTAAAAAAATAGATCATGCTCATACACGCGGGGAGTGGGGTGTCGAGTAGTGACGTCATTACCCGACAGCCCACTACTCGACACGCCTCCGTACTGCAGGCCTCAGAAGATCCACTTGAAAAGTCTTAAAACTCTTCTATCGATCTAATTCCCAAATTACGGACACATAGTTTTGCTAATTCAGCATTTTTATACTATTTTCTCAATCACTTTTCACTCTATGTTTCTGCTCTGGCCCTCACAGAACGCTCCGGGTCGAATCTCTCCTATCTGTGACATCATAGCTAGACCCCGCCCCCTTGTCATATCAGCACAAACCACAAAACAACCCAATATTATTTAAAAATTGATTTTATGCCAAGTGAGAATACGGACTTTGTGGACAATTCGTACAGCGCCTATGCCGTACAGAGAAAAACGTCAATAAATGATCTTTAGAAAGAAAACACCAATCCTCGAAGAAGAACACAACCCACGGATCCTGTCGCAACAAACCAACATCGAGAACAAGGCCTTTCCTGGTTTTCAGCCAGAACATGGAGTAAACATATAAATTCAAAAACTACCAGACATTCCCTTAACTGCATCGTAGAGAGGGGAGGAGGAGACTTGTTTTTAAAATGAGTATATCAAAAGTGGTACCATGGAAAACGGTGTGAGATCCTGTCCAGTCAGTCGTCAAAAAAACAGCATATAAAAATATACAGCATTGCAGAGGTCTTGAACCGGGCCACGCGGGAAAAGGTGAGATTTAGAGCCTTTGAAGTGAAAGTAAAAGTATTAACCCGGCTCAGTCTTTTGTACCTGTGCTAAATGTTTATTTTCATTACAATTTATACAAAATAAAAACTGAAATGTTAAATGAGATTCGAAACTGAACTCATTTGAAACTATATCTGATATTTGATGTTTTTTTATGTTAGATGTTGTTTAGGTGAGAATCTACTATTTTCACTGTTTAGGACCAGAGAGAGACCAGAGAGACCAGAGAGGAGACCCAGAGAGAGAGACCAGAGTGAGAGACCAGAGAGAGACCAGCGAGAGACAGAGAGAGGCCGTGAGAGCACAGAGAGGGCCAGAGAGAGAGGCCAGAGAGAGACAGAGAGAGTCCAGAGAGAGACCAGAGAGTGAGACCAGAGAGGAGAGACCCAGAGAGAGACCAGAGAGTAGACCAGAGAGAGGCCAGAGAGAGAGGCCATAGAGAGACCGAGAGAGAACAGAGTGAGAGGACGAGAGAGTCTCCAGAGGAGGAGAGTGGCCAGAGAGACCAGAGAGAGACGAGGTGAGGCCAGAGGAGAGAGACCAGAGAGACACCAGAGGGAAGAATAAGAGAGCGAGCCCAGAGAGACCTGAGAGAGACCAGAGAGAGACCAGAGCAGCCAGAGAGAGAGAAACTCAGAGAGACACCAGAGAGACACCAGAGAGAGGAGACCAGAGAGGAGAGGACCAGGAGATGCCTGAGAGAGACCAGAGAGAGACCAGAGAGAGACTCCGAGAGCAGACGAGAGAGAGACAGAGAGAGGAGACCAGAGAGAGACCAGAGAGTGGACCAGAGAGAGTCCGACGAGAGACCAGAGAGAGACCAGAAAGAGAACGAGAGAGACCAGAAGAGAGACCAGAGAAGAGCACGCACTGTGTCTGTTTGATTTTCTATCGTGTCGACGATTCGACAACATCTGGTAAAGTCTTTGACGAGGCTAAAACCCATTGAATAGAATTGTTGTGATGAAAAACAGTTAAACATTATTTATTAGAAAACTTAAAGCTGCTGAACTAAGTTTTGTTTCGAGACTGAATTGTTGATTGTCGCGATAGAAAAAGTGTTGAGAATGTGTTTATTGTCGATAAATCCGACGTCATCTACCCAGGTCATTGTGCTGAGTGATCCAACAGTCCCTGTGAGTCACTATGTGACCATTTGGGCTCAGACAGAATAAGTATCTAGATTGTTACATTGAGCTTTGAACAGAGAGACACTGCTTTAAGTCTCGCACCTAATGTTATATGCTATAAGAACCACGTGGAACTCTGAGGAGCTCAGGGACTGGCCTCCTGCTTTGTAGCCTTGTGGAGCACAGGGACTGGCCTCTGCTGGGACTCTGAGGAGCACAGGGACTGCCACCTGCTGGGGGACTCTGAGGAGCACAGGGACTGGGCCTCCCTGCTAAGATCTGAGGATGCCAGGGGACTGGCCCTCCGGGGGACTGAGGGCACAGGGATGGCCTCCTGCTAAGACTCTGAGGAGGCACAGGGACTGGCCTCCCTGCTAAGACTCTGGGAGCACAGGGAACTGGACTCCTGCTGGGGACTATGAGGAGCAAGGGACTGGCCTTCCTGCTAAGACTGAGGAGCACAGGGACTGCCTCCTTGCTGGGACTTGATGAGCACAGGGATGGCCTTCCTTGCTGGGACTGGCGAGCACACGGGACTGGTCTCCTGCCTGGGATCTGAGGAAGCATCAGGGACTGGTCTCCTGCTGGACCTCTGAGGAGCACCGGGACTGGCTCTGCTAAGATCTGTGGAGCACAGGGTTGGCCTCCTGCTGGACTCTGAGGAGCACAGGGACTCGGCTCCTGCGGGATGAGGAGCACTGGGGACCTGGCCTCCTGCTGGGACTTGAGGAGCACAGGGACTGGCCCTCATGCTGGGGACTGAGAGCACAGGGACTGGTCTCCTGCTGGGACTGAGGTGGGGAAAAAGGGGGCACAGGGGATCTGGTCTACTGCTGGGACTCTGAGGAGACAGGACTTGGCCCCTCTGCGGGGACCTGAGGAGGCACAGGGACTGCCTCCTGCTGGGACTCTGAGGAGCAAATGGGGACTGGCCTCCTGCTGGGACCTCTGAGGAGCACAGGGACTGGCCTCCTGCTGGACTTCTGAGGAGCACAGGGGGCTGGTCTCTGCTGGTCCCAGTGTCCAGGACTAAACATGGGGAGGCAGTGTTTCAGATTTATGCAGCTTAAATCAGTCTTCCAGAAACCGTGAACGGGCAATATTCAAATCCAGGTTAAAAACAGATCTATTTCTGACTTTCTGATTTAAAGGCTTGTCTTGGGAGTTGCCGTGTGTGGACTGTGCTATACCACTAACCTTGCCTAATGCTAAAGGGTTTGAAAACATCATGACATCAGTGATTTTCCGCGTGGACTCGCACCAGCATTTTTGTGTTAAATTTGAGTAAACTTCTGAACCCATCCAACCGACAGAGATAAAAAAACTTATGTACATGTAGATACGGATACAGGTGTAATAAAATAAAAGAATACAGAATACATCAAGGGTGAACAGAACGTTGAACAGAACCTCATGAACAGAACCGATGAAACGAGAACAATGAACACGCCAGAGCATGAGAGTCATTCTGTGTCCGTCCTAAAAAACAAAACAAAGTTCACAATCTGGTCCAAAGAGTTCATCACATGGACGGCGTGCTCCCGTGTCTGGCCGTGGGATCTGCCTTCCTCTGATTGGCTGGTCCGTCCTGAGAAGGTACTTGTAGAAAGAAGAAAGCAGTTTGTTGCTGGGGGACTGTTGACTGCTTCTCGGCGCACAAGAGCCATTTTTGGTCACGAATCCACAGTTGCCTTCTTTTTGTTTTCCCCTCCGGTTTGGCTTGAATGGTTAGACAGGGGAGAGACAGTGGAGAGACCAGGTGAAGAGACCAGGTGAGAGACCAGGGGAGAGACCAAGGGGAGAGTTCAGGGGAGGAGACCAGGGGAGAGACCTGGTTGTGGCACTTTGTTGTTTTTAGGAGGACACAGAATGACTCCTCTGCTGTGACGTGTTATGGTTCTGTTCATGGTTCGGTTCATGGTTCTGTTCATGGTTCTGTTCACCTGTATGTATTCTGTATATCTTTGATTTTTAACCTGTATCAGTATCTTCATGTACATATGTTATTTATATTCTGTCGTTTGATGGTTCAGAAGTTTACTCAAATTGTAACACAAAATGCTGGGCGAGGCCACGCGGAAAAGTCCTGATGTCATTGGTTCATAACCCTTTAGCATTAGGCAAGGTTATTGGTATAGCCCTGTCTACACACGGCCAATCACAAGAAAAGGCTTAAATAGAAACGTCAGGATTAAAATCTGTTTTTAACCTGGATTCTGAATATTGCCCGTCTCACGTTTTAGGAAGACTGTTTTAGCTGCATAAAATCTGAAACACTGCTTCCCACTGTTTAGTCCTGGACTCTGGACCAGCAGGAGGACCAGTCCCTGTGCTCCTCAGCGTCCCAGATGAGGGCAGTCTGTGCTCCTCAGAGTCCCATCGAGGAGGCATCCTGTGCTCCTCAGAGTCCCAGCAGGAGGCCAGTCTGTGTCCTCAGTCCCAGACCAGGCGGCCAGTCCCTGGGCTCCTCAGAGTCCAGAGGAGAACCAGTCCCTGTGCTCCTCCAGTCCCAGCAGGAGACCAGTCCTGTGCTCCTCAGTCCCAGCAGGAGGACTGTCCCTGTGCTCTCTGAGTTCCCCAGCAGGAGGCCAGTCCCTGTGCTCCTCAGTCCCAGCAGGAGGGCCAGTACCTGTGTCCTCAGAGTCCAGCAGGAGGCCATCCCTGTGCTCCCTCAGAAGTCTTAGCAGGGAGGCCAGTCCCTGTGTCCTCAGAGTTCCCAGCAGGCGACCAAGTCCCTGTGCTCCTCAGTCCAGCATGGAGACCAGTCACTGTGGCCCTCAGTCACAGCAAGGATGCCCAGTCCCTTGGGCTCATCGAGTCCCGCAGGAGGCCTGTCCCTGAGCTCCTCTAGTCTTAGCAGGAGGCCAGTCCCTGTGCTCCTCAGAGTCCAGCAGGAGGCCAGTCCCTGTGCTCCTGCAGAGTCTTAGCAGGAGGCCAGTCCCTGTGCTCCTCAGAGTCTTAGCAGGTGGCGTACCCTGTGTCCTCAGTCCCAGCAGGAGGCCAGTCCCTGTGTCCTCAGTCGTAGCTGGAGGCCAGTCCCTGTGCTCCTCAGAGGTCCAGCAGGAGGCCAGTCCCTGTGCTCTCAGAGTCCCAGCAGGAGGGCCAGTCCCTGTGCTCCTCAGAGTCACAGAAGGAGGCCAGTCCCTTGCTCCACAGAGTTCCCACGTGGGTCTATAGCATTAACATGTGGGTGCGAGATTAGAGCTGGGGTCTTCAATTTCAAAGCTCATGTTAAAATCTATTTACTTATATCTGTCGGAGCCCAATGGGTCAAATAGTGACTACAGGGCCTGTTGGATACCGTCAAGCCAATGACTGGGGAGAGGCCGTCGGATTTATCCACAATAAACACATTTCTCACACTTTTTCAATCGCGCAAAAATCATAAGTCTCGACAACAAAACTTTAGGTTCAGCAGCTTTACAGATTTCTAATAACTAAGGTTTAAACTGTTTTTCAATCACCAACAATTCTATTCTTGGTTTTTAGCCTCGTCAATGGACTTTACCAAGTTGGCGATTCGTCGACACGGATCAGAAAATCAAACCAGACACGTTGGTCTCTCTCTGGTCTCTCTTCTGGTCTCTCTCTGTTCTTTCTGGTCTCTCTCTGGTCTCTCTCTGGTCTTCTCTGGTCTTCTCTTGGTCTCTCTCGTCGCTCTTCTCTGGTCTCTCTCTCTGGTCTTCTCTGGTCTCTCTCTGGTCTCTCTTGGTCTCTCTCCTGGTCTCTCCTCTTGGTCTCTCTTTGGTGTCTCTCCTGGTGTCTCTCTGTCTCTCTCTCTGGTCTCTCGGGTCTCTCTCTGTGTCTCTCTTCTGGTCTCTCTGGCTCTCTCTCTGATCGTCTCTCTGGTGTCTCTATGGTCTCTCTCTCTGGCTCTCTTGGTCTCTCTCTGGTCTCTTGGCCTCTCTCTCTGGTCTCTTCTCCTGGTCTCTCTCTGGTCCTCTCTCTGGTCTCGCTCTGGCCTCTCTCTCTGGCCTCTCCTCTTGGTCTCTCTTGGTCTCTCTCCTGGTTCTCTCTCTCTGGTCTCACTCTCTGGTCTCTCTCTGGTCTCTCTCTGGTCTCTCTCTGGCCTCTCCTCTCTGGCTCTCTCTGCCTCTCTCAGGCCTCTCTCTGGTCTCTCTCTGGTCTCTCTCTGGTCTCTCTCTTCTGGTCGCTCTCTTGGTCTTCTCTCTGGTCTCTTCTGGTTTCTCTTGGCGTAAAACTAGTGAAATAGTAATTCTCACCTAACAACATTTTTAACCTAAAAACATCAAATATCTAATATAGTTTCAAATGAGTTCCGTTCGAATTCATTAACATTTCAGTTTTTTATTTTGTATAAATTTGTATGAAATAAACTTTTAGCACAGGTACCAAAAAGCACGGAGCCGTGTTATACTTTTACTTTCACTTTCAAGGCTCATATTCTCACCTTTTCCCGCGTGGCCCGGTTCAAACCACTGCAATCTGCTGTATATATTTATATGCTGTTTTTGTCGATACTGAATGAAGGATCTTCACCGTTTCATGGTTACCACTTTGAATATACGTATTTAAAACAAAGTCTCTCCTCCCTCTCTACGATGCAGATTAAAGGGAAATGTCTGGGAGTTTTTGATATTATTTTTCCTCCTTTTCTGGCTGAATAAACCAGGGAAAGCCTTGTTCTCATGTTGGGTTTGTGCGACAGATCTTGGGGATGTGTTTTCTTCTAGGGATTGTGTTTCTTCTAAAGGATCATTATTTGAAACGGTTCTCTGTACGGCTGCGCTGTTCGGAATGTGAGTCCACAACAGTCGTATTCTCACTTGATAAAGTCATTTTTTAAATAATATTGGGTTGGTTTTGTGGTTTGTTTGTGATTGACAAGGGGGCGGGGTCTAGCGATGAGGTCCAAGATTCGGAGAGACTTGACCGAGCGTTCTGTGAGGGCCAGAGGCAGAACCATAGAGTGATACAGTGATGAAGAAAATAGTCTAAAAAATGCTGAAATTAGGCAAAACATGTGTCTTAATTTGGGGATTAGATCGATTTAAGAGTTTTAAAGACTTTTTCAAGTGTATCTGTCTGCGGCCGTGCAGTACGGCGGCGTGTCGAGTAGAGGGCGTGTCGGGTAGTGTCGTCACTATCGTCACCGCCCACTCCCGCGTGGTATGAGCATGGATCTATTATAATACGGGTAGGTAGTAGTGAGTACTATCTATGCCCAATGAATTTATGCGCAATAATGAATTTTATGGCGCATGTCATTGTCAATATTATTTATTCGGGGGAAAATGGACGAATGTTGTAAATATCAGTAGTAAATTTGCTCTACAAAAGCTGCCATTACTTCAGACTATCAATCAATAGGGATTTGAAGCAGCTCACGCGACCAAAAGTTTAATGGTCAAATAATGCCAGTGCTTATGTCTATGTGTACAATCATTATAAAAGGGGCCTATGGTTGGTGGCTCAAATCTGGCTGCCCCAAGTGCAGTCTGGTATGTTCTTGAGCAATGACACTTCACCCACATGTGTGGACATAGTGAGAGACTGCCTGGTGGTGGCAATAGTCACAGATTAGTAGCCGGCATCTCCAACCCAGCTGTGACACCACTGTGTGGATTAACATGACTAAAAAGTAGTGTGGCGTTTTGAGAAACTTGTCAACACAGGATTGAAAAGTACATTACAAGTTAAAGATATTATTACACCACCACGCACACACACACTCCTACACCCATGGTCTCCACATTACTGATCATAAAGAGAACATGCCATAAAACATTTTGTGCCGAACTTTGGCCTTTTGGGACAAGCAGACAATTTCTTACTATCTGTGTTTTGTCAAATTTGTATGTAGAAGAGGGAGATTAAACAAAAAAAGACAAATGTTTTCTGGCATAATATGTACATTGCTTTTTTATGAATTTGTGTTATCTGATTGGCTCTGAAAATGTAGACACTGAATAAGTTCAACACAAAACAAATTCTCTTATTATAATCATGGAGAAAAGCTTCAGAGGATGAGCGCCAATTCCATCTCTCTGGAAAAGCCTTTTCAGCCTCCTGCTGCCTCCTCTGTAAATGCCTCACAGATCATTTGCAATCATTTTAAACTCACTGTCCATAAAGACAATCCACAGATTAGATTGTGCCGTGGCATCAGTGAAATATGTCCATCAATATTTAATAATTTACCATGTTCATACTTTGGCCCCTTTATGAATTTTTCAAGTTGCCTTTGATGAGGCAGGTGAAAATGCTCGGCCAGAGTGTGACTGTACACGGATAAGAGTAAAATGTGGTACATTCAACAACAACAGTTCACAAAACCAAAGCAGCCCTAAAAGGGTTGTGTCGGTTTAATATATTGTCAGTGACTTGCACTTATGACTTTTTGGTCTCTGTACATCAAAACCAATGTTGCAATGCAGGAGTTTTTAGTACAGTGTAGTCCCAGGAATCATGTACCATGACATGATTCTGCTTTCGAGGGGGTTTCAGTGTTTTTGCACAACTTTCATTACAATAGGTCCCTGTTGCCAGCCTGGTGGCGCTCGGGCCTACTAATGTAAAACAACATTTATGAAATCATGCTTATATTCGGTAAGAGAGTGTAGACCAATCTGAAAGGAAGGGGGAGGGAGCTTGGGTTGTTTTTTTTTCAAAATCAAGTAACTCTCTGTCTCTCTTTCTGACAAACTCTAGACAATCACTTTTAAAGGAAACAAATTGTACAATATTGCACACACACTCGGATGCGAAGTTAAAACATAGCGCCATGACAAACAGATGCCCTTTCATGGGTTTGCACGTGTGGGTGAGCATTTGTGCTCTCCGCCATGTTTATAAACAGGTTACACACCGTGAGCGTGTTCCCCTGCTTCAGCACTGGAGATGATTTCCCATCACTGACAATAGTCGGATGCAACTGAAAGCAGACATATAACATCCATTTGTGCACACTCAGAACTCATATATCTTGGAACATCATCAATATAATATGGAGTCAGTGACTTCTGTAACTGTGATAGGCAACATCGTGAGTACATCACATAATTGCCTACTAATTCTCCACTGTTCTTGGCAAACAGGTAAGAGTTATGTTTTTTCCTTATTACCATTTTAACCGATGCAAAATGACTTGGGCAATATTATATTGTTATTGATACTATGTACCTATTATACTATGTACCTGACATGTCGATGGCACATGTTTAGACTTCTAGAAGAAAACCCATACCAAATTGCTTCTCTGCAATGGTCATTAGTTCATTCTTAAAAAACATTTCTAGTCAGGGTGATGTGCTTTTATTCATTAATACACTGTAATGGCGGGACGGCCTAAAAATAAATTAAAAAACCGTTGTTGGTGACACTTACTGTTTGCGTACGGTCTCGCCATGTCTTCTCTTCAAGGAATATATTGCAGAAGGTCAAGTGGATTCAAAATTCATGTAGTAGGCGTGTCGGGTAGAGTGACGTCCACTACCCGACACGCCTACTACTCGACAGGCCTCCGAACTGCAAGCCGCAGGACAGACTTCTCGTTTCTTCGCTGCGCCCCAGAGCCTTCTCAGTAGTGGAGCATGGAGGGTATTTTGGGCAGGCCCGTCCCAAGGGGGGGTGCGAGGCCCTGTGCGAATCGAAACGCGAGGCCCTGCCTGTCACTTTTTTCCACAGATCTGAGAAAAGTTGGTCCTGTTATAATCTTTGACATGAATCAGCACACCTCGCGCGGTGCTTGACGAGAATCAGCACGCGCGTAACCGAGTGTCTCTCGTCCTATGCAGCGTTTTGGCGCGCGCAAGTACACACGCACACACACTCTACGTGGCAAATATTGGTCGCCGGTCTTATTAGTCTGACACTGTCTCTTTCGTCCTGTGGCGAAAATGGTAGAGTATACTAAAAAGATTGAAACCAAAAGTAGTCTTTTTTTTCTAATAGTTCGATTTGGGCACAATGCGCCAAATGGCTATGAGCGGAGTCAATAATATTATTTTCTCATCAAATAACGTTTTTGCCATGCCTACACACACTCTGACAACATACAACTCTCCTCCTCCCACACTGACAACAACAAAATACTCTTCACCTTCCTCATCACACACTCTGACACAACAAATACACTCCAACTAGCTATAAGCGAGACATACAGTGTGTTTGCTAATGCTTTTAAAAATATGTTTTGATGTGGATATTCGGACTAAAAACATTGCAATAGCAGCGCTCACACACCTGTCACACCGATGATCCTCCTCTCCTCCTCTGTCACACAAAGGGGTCTGCTCTTGCTCACACCAGTATCACTGCTCTCCTCCTCCTCCTCCATCTCCTCCTCTGCTCACACAAGGGGTTGCTCCTCTGCTCACACACCTGATATCACTGCTCCTCCTTCCTCCTCCTCCTCCCTCCTCCTCTGCTCACACAAAGGGGTCTGCTCCTCTGCTCACACCTGTCTCAAACTGCTCCTCCTCCAGAGTATCCCATATTCCTACACTGCGATCCTTCCCGTGACTTTCTTTGTATCTCACTCAGACATGCTAAAGTTATCTAGACATGTTTTTTCGGAGGACCGTTGCATACATAGCTGCCCGCGCGCCTGCCTGTTTACAAATCGCTTTTGGTGAAAATTGACATTACTTGTAAAAATGTTCTTTTGATCAACCGAATCAAAGAGGTCCAGAGAAAGGTTTGGGTTTCCAAATTTTGGAGTGCAGTCTGCCCTTTGGGACCACTTGAACTAGGTGTATTTATAAATAAAATAAAAGGAATGGAAGATTGCGAGGCCCTGAGTGGTGGCGAGGCCCTGGTGCGACGGCACAGGTCGCACAGCCCTTAGGACGGCCTGATTTTGGGGAGGGGATAATCAAGAGAGGGCATTATTTTATTTTAAACTTAACAAAATGATAAATAGACTGTAAACATTGGTCCCAAAGGCATGGAGTATACCACTCCGATTCAGTAGGTGGCAGTATACGCAATATTCCATTCTTAGCCCGCCATTAAAGCAAACAGAAGCAGCCTTCCATCAGTCTGCGCCATGCGCCTCGCTCAGTCTTTGTCTAGCGTCTGAGGAGGTGGGTCACGTTTTTACCCTATTACATGATTTCGGTTTAATATTAGAAAAATTTGAATATCAAATTAAAATGTTTTTTAATGTTGTTAAAATGCCAAATGTCAAGTCAGAGCCTTTTGAATCCATGTTTTAAGTCTGTAGTTTACAGTGATGGAAGACGGAATGTTTTATGTGTGCAGGCCTTTAAGCCTAGTGTTTCTACTGTAGGTTTTATGTGTTAGTGTTAGTATTACTCTGTATGCATAAATCCTGACAATGTTTTATGGATTCATGATTTTATAAAGTCATTTCAACTGTGATGTGTGAATAAACGCACAGTTCTTGGTTGGAAACATAGTTATTATTAAACAGTTATCTAGCACAAACCGCAAACCAATAATTAGTGGGTAATACAATACGAGTGTATATATGTTAGATATAAAGTTTTATCTATGTTAGATTAAGTTATATCTATGTTAGATAGTCCACAGTCTCCAGTATATCTAGGCTCTGAGCCAAATGCTTTTCCTTCGAGCACAAAGCTCTCTGCTCCATAGTGCCTCGTCCATGCACCTGCTGCAGGCCGCTCCGTGTTCCTTCAATACCACACACACGGGACATCACAGCGGAGCTGACTTGCGGCGACCCTTAAAGGAGCAATATTTAAAAATCTGGCCAAAAGGCTGGTACTGCAGTCACAGTCAATATTTTGTAAGTCCTCTCTCATCTCCTGACTCAGGTTGCCAGATTCACCACCAATCCAGCAGCAAACACAGGGAATTATTTTCCAGGTTGTTTGTCCGTCTCTTCACATTGCAATGACAGCCGTGTAAGGTGACTGAATGTTTTGTTAATGTTTTTTTATATTATTCTTGGAACATTTTGATATAAAAAACCAAAAACAAATAAAAGCAATGTAATTATACATAGTTTATGCATAAGTTAAATAAGCAATTGATTGTTCAAAATTAGGTGTGGGTAGAATGGATGTTGGAACGTATTTCTCAGCGTTATCAACATCAGGGTTGGCTCAAGGGATATCACCTTTACTTTTATTTATTCCTCTAACATGTTAAAAGTCCCCCACATCAAAAGAGCTAACATTATTTTAATGGGGTACGTGTTGGTCTTAAATGATTCATTTTTACACATTAAGCTAAAATCTGCAAAAAAACGTCTGACCTTTCATCTTTTACCGTTTTTTCTTGGAGCAATCTGTCATAGAATGTGATAACATGCAATAAATACAAAAGACATAGCCCGGGGATCGAACCCGGGGTTCCTGCATCGTAAGCGCACAGTTTTAGACACCTAGAGTATAGTGGTTACCCAAAGTTGGGGGGGTCCTGGACCCCCGGGGGGTCGGCCGGGAACCCCTGGGGGGGTCGCCAAGATGATTTACCACACAAAAAGATATAATATATTTTAATATCGTTAGTAATTTTGCCCCAGTCATTGCAGCGTTCAATCAAAAATTCATCACGTAACACGAGCTCACTTGCGCAGCGACAAAGCGTTTCGTCCTGCTGTTGTTTGCTAAAACTAAAGGTGTTTGGAGGCCTTACAATATAAAAAAATACCTGCTTTAAATGAAACGCTGGTTAATATCTACAAAACAGAAAACCCGGAGGGGGAGAAAAAGTCACTTGTATCAGGGGCTGATGGTGCGAATGAGAGGGAGACGAGGGCAGTGGAGGGAGAGGAGGGCACAGGAGGGAGAGAGGGCAGAGGAGGGAGGGCAGAGGAGGAGAGAGGGCCCGAGGAGGGGGGTGAGGGAGGGAGGGCAGAGAGGAGGGAGAGAGGCAGAGGAGGGAGGGAGGACAGAGGAAGGAGGGGAGGGAGAGAGGGAGCCAGCGGGAGGGGGGCAGCGGAGGGAGGGAGGGCAGAGGAGGGGACAAAGGAGATGAGGGCAGCGGAGGGGAGAGAGGGCAGCGGAGGGAGATGAGGGCAGAGGAGGGAGAGGGAGGACAGAGGAGGGAGATGAGGCAGAGGAGGGAGATGAGGGCAGCGGGTGTAGACGTTCCCTAGGAACAGCGCGTTAAAGAGGCCCGGGCTTTTCGGAGTCAAAGTAAAGAGGTCGCACAATTAAAAGGGGTGGGCGGTTTATGCCTTTACTGACAGTAACTTTGGAAAGAGAAGGCCGCGGGGGATGAACCGCATAAAGTAACAGCAGAAAGCGGCCACCCGCTTTTAATGTGGGACCTCGCTTTACCGCTGAGCTCCGGGAAAGCAGCGGCCTCTTAACGCGCGCTGTATTACCGCTGCCCTCTCTCCCTCCTCTGCCTCCTCTCTCCCTCCTCGGTCCTCCCTCTCCCTCCTCTGCCCTCTCTCCTCGCTGCCCTCTCTCCCTACGCTTCGCCCCTCTCTCCCTCCTTGCCCTCCCTCCCTTCCGCTGCCCTCCCTCCGCTGCCCTCTTCCCTACTCTTCTCTCTGTCCTTCCTCCCTCCTATTCTGCCCTCGCTCCCTCCTCTGCCCCTCCCTCCCTCCTCCTCCCTCCTTCTGCCCCCTCTCTGCCCTCTCCTGCCTCCCTCCTCCTGCCTCTCTCCCTCCTCTGCCCTTCCTCTCCCTCCTCTGCCCTCTTCCCTCTCTTCGCACCATCAGCCACTGATACAGTGACTTTTCTCCCCCTCCGGGCGGTTTTTCTGTTGTTAGATATTAACACGTTTCAGTTTAAAGCAGGTCATTATTTATTTGTAGCCTCCAAACACTTTAGTTGTTAGCAAACAACAGCAGGACACGCTTTGTCGCTGGCATTGAGCTGTGTTCGTGATGATTTGATGACGCTGCAATGGATGGGACAAAATACTAACGTTATTAAAACATAATTTTATAGTCTTTTTTTGTGTGGAATTCATCTTGCGACCCCCCCAGGGTTCCGCGACCCACGGGGGGTCAGGACCCCCACTTTGGGAACCACAAGACTCTAGTGCGTCTAAAACTGTGCGCGCTTACGATGCCAGGAACCCTGGGTGCGATCCCGGGCTATGTCATTTTGTTATTTATCTGCATGTTATCACATTCTATGACAGATTGCTCTAAAAACGGTAAAAGATGATGGTCAGAGTCGTTTTTTTTTTGCAGATTATAGCTTAATTGTAAAACTAATCATTTAAGACCACATGTACCCCAATTAATATAATGTTAGTCTCTTTTTGATGTCGGGGACTTTTACGAATGTTAGGAATAAATAAAATGTAAGTTGATATTCCTCTTGAGCAAACCCTCGATCGTTGATACGCTGAAGAAATACGTTCCAACATCCATTCTTCCCACTCCTATTTTTGAACATCAATTGCTTATTTATTTTGCCATAAACTATGTATAATTACATTGCGTTTATTTTGTTTTTGGTTTTTTACTCTCAAATGTCAATAATAATATAAAAAAACATTAATCAAAACATTCATTAAGGCAATTAGCACGGCTGTCATGGCCATGTGAATGGAGCGGACAAACAACTGATAAAAATAAATTCCCTGTTGTTTGCTGCTGGTATTTGTTGTGAATCTGGCATCCTGAGTCAGGGAGAGTGGAGGAGCTAAAATTATGACTGGTGCGACGTGCAGTTCCACCTTTGCCCCTGATTTTTACATATTGCTCTTTTAAGGTTTCGCAGCAAGGAGCTCGCTGTGATTGGTCCGTGGTTTGTGTGTATTGGAGGAGAGCACGGAGCGGCCTGCAGACAGGAGCATGGACGAGGCATATGGAGCAGAGGGCTTTGTGCTTCGAAGGAAAAGCTAGTTTGGGCTCGAGCCTGAATATACAGGAGACTGTGGTCTATCTAAATATAGTAGAACTTTTATATAAACATATATATAACTTATATCTAAATATATACATCGTATTGTATTCCCACTATTATTGTTTGTCTTTTGTGCTGAAAACTGTTTAATATATAACTATGTTTTCAACAAGAACTGTGTCTTTATTCACGATCACTGTTGAATGACTTATAGAAAAATAATGAATCATAAAAAACTAATTGTCAGGATTTATAGCAGACAGAGTTAATACTATCACTCATCACATAAACCTACAGTAGAAAACTCAGGGTTAAGGCCTGCACACTTAAACATTCCGTTTTCCCATCATGTAAATACAGACTTTATAAACATGATTCAAAGCTTCTGGACTTGTACATTTGCCATTTGTAACAACATAAAATACATTTTATTTTGGATCATTCAATGTTTTCTAATTATTAAAACCGAAAATCATTGTAGAGTGTAAAAACGTGACCCCCTCCTCAGACGCTAGGACCCAAAAGATGAGCGAGCGCATGCGCAGGACTGATGGGGCTGCTTCTGTTTCTTTAAAGGCGGGCTAAAGAATCAATATTTGCGCCGATATCTGCCCTACTGAATCGGAGAGTTTAACTCCAGCCTTTGGACCCAATGTTACCAGTCTATATCTCTTTTTGTTGAATTTAGAAAATAAAATAATGCCCTCTCTGATTACAAAACCCCTCTCCCAAAATCAGGCCCGTCCTAAGGGCTGTGCGACCTGTGCCCGTCGCACAGGGCCTCGCCACCACACAGTCGGGGCCTCGCAATCTTCCTTCCTTTATTTTATTTTATAAATACACTGTTCAAGGGTCCCAAAGGCAGGACGCACTCCAAATTGGACCCTAACCCCTTTCTTGGACCTCTTTGATTTCGTTTGATCAAAAGACATTTTACAAGTAAAGTCAAATTTTCACCAAAAGGATTGTAAACAGCAGGGCGCTAGCTGGGCAGTATGGTGTATGCAACGGGTCTCCGAATAAATCTGTCAGATAACTTTAGCAGTGTTCTGGTGGATACAAAGAAAGTAAACGGGAATGATCGCTGTGTAGGAGAGATGGGATACTCGCGGCCAGGAGGAGGCAGTGAGACAGGAGTGAGCAGAGGAGCGACCCCTTTGTGGTGTGAGAGGAGGAGGAGGAGGAGGAGGAGGAGGAGCAGTGATACAGGTTTGTGTGCAGAGGAGCAGACCCTTTGTGTGAGCAGAGCGAGGACGGAGGAGGAGAGGAGGACGGAGCAGTGATACTAGGTGTGAGCAGAGGAGCAAGACCCCTTTGTGTGGAGCAGAGGAGGAGGAGGGAGGATAGCGGTGTGACAGGTGTGGTGGCGCTGCTATTGCCATGTTTAGTCGAATATCCACATCAAAACATATTTTTAAAAGCATTAGGCAAACAACTGTATGTCTAGCTTTTGCTCTAGCTGGAGAGTTTTTGTTGTGGTCAGAGTTCTGTCGTGGAGGAGGAGGTGAAGAGTTTTTTGTGTTGTCAGGTGGAGGAGGAGGAGTGTATGTTGTCAGAGTGTCGTGGAGGCATGGCAAAAATCGTTATTGATAGGAAATAATAATATTGACTCGCCTCATAGCCCATGTTGGCGCATTTTGCCCCATATCTAAACTATTAGAAGAAAAGACTCTTTTGGTTCCAATCTTTTGAGTTGCTCTACCATTTTGCCACAGGACGGAAAGCGACATGTCAGCTAAAAAGACCGCGGCCCAATATTGCACGTAGGTTAGAGTGTGTGTGGCGTGGTGGAGTGCGCGCGCCCAACCCGCTGGCATAGGAGCGACGACACGCGGTTACGCGCGTGTGATCTCTTCATAGCACCGCGCGAGGTGGTGCTGGAATTATGTCAAAGATTGATAACAGGAAAAAACTTTCCTCTAGAATCTGGGGAAAAAAGTGTCAGGCAGGGCCCTCGCGTTTCGAGTTTCGCACAGGGGCCTCGCACCACCCCTTGGGACGGCCTGCCCAAAAAATACCCTCTCATGGCTCCACTACTGAGGAAGGCTCTGGGGCGCTGCGAAAAGGAAACGAGATGGGTCTGTCTGAGGCTTGCAGTACGGAGGCGCGTGTCGATTAGTAGGCGTGTTCGGGTACGTGACGTCACTACCCGACACGCTACACATGAATTTTGAATCCACTTGAGCTTCTGCAAGTATATCCGTTGAGGAAAGGACATGGCAGGACCGTACGCAAACCAGTAAGTGTCAACCAAACAAACGTGTTTTATGTATTTTTTAGGCCGTCCCTCCAGTTACAGTGTATTATGAATAAATGCACTATCACCCTGACTAGAAATGTTTTTTAAGAAGTGAACTAATACATTGGCAGAGAAAGCAATTGTATGGGTTTCTCTAAGAGTCCATGTGCCATCGACATGTCAGGTACATAGTATAATAGGTAATAGTATAATATATACAAATATAATATTGCCCAAGTCATTTTTGCATCGTTAAAAAGTGGTAATAAGGAGAAAAACATAACTCTTTACTGTTTTCCAAGAACAGTGGAGAATTTAGTTAGGCAATTATGTGATGTAGCTCACGATGTTTCCTATCACAGTTACATGAAGTCACTGCCTTAGTTATTGGGATTGTGTTCCAAGATATTTGTGTTTCTGAGTGTGCACAAATGGCTGCTTTTATGTCTGCTTTCGTTGCATCGCTATTTGTCTGTGATGGGAATTCAGGATCCAGTGCTGAAGCCGGGGAGGAAACACGCTCCGTCGTGGAACTGTTTTAAACATGGCGGAGAAGCACAAATGTCACACAAGTGCAAACCATGAGAGGGCATCTGGTTGTCATGGAGCTATGTTTTACTTCGATCCAGGTGTTGTGCAATATTGTACACTTTGTTCTTTAAAAGTGATTGTCTAGTGTTTGTCAGAAAGAGAGGACAGAGAGGTACTTGATTTGAAAAAAAAAACAACCCTAAGCTCCCTCCCCCTTCCTTTCTGATTGGTCTCACGCTCTTACGGGAAGTATAGCATGATTTATATAATGTTTGTTTTTACTTTAGTAGGCCGAGCGCACCAGGCTGGCACAGGGACTTTTGTAATGAAAGTGTGCTAAAACACTGAACCCCCCTCAAACATAACCATGTCATGGTACTTGTTTCATGGGGGGGGGAACGTTACTGTACTAAAACTCTGCATTGCAACATGGTTGACTGTACAGAGACCATAAAGTTCATTAAGTGGCAAGTCCACTGCATATATTAAACCAGGACACAACACCTGTTAGGGCTTGCATGTGGTTTTGTGAACTGTTGTTGTTGAATGTAACACATTTTTCTCGTATCTTTGGTGACAGTTCCACACTATGGCCCGGGCATTCACCGCCTCAGCAAGAGGCAATTGAAACATTCATTAAAGGGGCCACAAGTTATGAACCATGGTAAGATGCTTAAATATTGAATGGACATATTTCACTGTGCACTGCACAATTAATCTGTGATTGTTGCTTTATGGACAGTGAGTTTAAAATGATTGCAAATGATCTGGTGAGGCATTTACAGAGGAGGCAGCTAGGGAGGCTGAAAGCTTTCCAAGAGAGATGGAGATTGGCGCTCTCCTCCTGGACTGCCTTCTCTCATGATTAAATAAAGAGAATTGTTTGTGTTGAACTTATTCAGTGTCTACATTTCAGAGCCATTCAGATAACACAAATTTCATAAAAAGCATTGTACATAAATTGCCAGAAAACAATTTGTTCTTTTTGTTTAATCTCCCTCTTCTACATTACAAATTGACATAAACACAAATAGTAATGAAGGTCTGCTTGTCCCAAAAGGCCAAAGTTTGGGCACAAAAATGTTATGGCCATGTTCTCTTTATGATCAGTAATGTGGAGACTATGGGTGTAGGGTGTGTGGTGGTGGTGGTGGTGTAATATATCTTTTAACTTGTAATGTACTTTTCAATTCCTGGTTTGACAAGTTTCTCAAACCGCCACACTACTTTATTCATTTATTCCACACAGTGTGTCACAGCTGTGTTGGAGGATGCCAGGCTACTATCTGTGCTATTGGCCACACCAAGGCAGTCTCTCACTATGTGCCACACATGTGGGTGAAGAGCATTGCTCAAGAATACTGGATGCACTTGGGGCAGCCCGGATTTGAGCCACAACCATAGGCCCCTTTTATAATGAATGTACACATTAACATAATGCATGGCAGTATTTGACTCATTAACTTTTGTCCTGAGCTGCTTCAACTCCCTATTGATTGATAGTCTGAAAGTAATGGCAGCTTTTGTAGGCAAATTTACTACTTTGATCTTTACAAAATTCCGTCCATTTTCCCCAATAAATAATATTGACACTGACAGGCGCCATTAAAATTCATTATTGCGATAAATTCATTGGCATAGATAGTACTCATACTACTCTACCGATATTATAATAGATCCATGCTCATACACGCGGGACCTGTGGGCGCTGTCGAGTAGTGACGTCCACTACCCGACACGCCCACTACTCGACAAGCCTCCGACTGCAGGCCGGACAGATACACTTGAAAAAGTCTTTAAAACTCTTAAAACGATCTATCCCTCAATTTAAGACAAATGTTTTGCCTAATTTCCAGCATTTTTACGGGCTTATCTTTCTCATCACTTTTCACCTTATGTTTGTCTCTGGCCCCTCTCAGAACGCTACGGGGTCGAATCTTCCGATCTGAGACATCTAGCTAGACCCCGCCCCCCCTTGTCAATCAGCACAAACCACAAAAACAACCCAATATTATTTATAAATGACTTTATGCCAAGTGAGAATCGGACTTTGTGGACACATTACTAACAGCGCTAGCCGTACAGAGAACCGTCAATAATGATCTTTAGAAAGAAAAACACAATCCTAGAAGAAGAAACAACACCCAAGGATCCTTGGCGCACAAACCCCAACATGGAGAAACAAGGCTTTCCTGGTTATCAGCAGAAAATGGAGTAAAATATATATCAAAACTCCCAGACATTTTTTTCCCCCTTTAATCTGCATCGTAGAGAGGGGAGGAGGAGGGACTTCTGTTTTAAAAATGACGTATATTCAAAGTGGTAACCATAGGCAACGGTGGATCCTTCCATTCAGTCGTCAAAAAACGCATATAAAAATATTTTTTTTTAAACCCCAGGGCCAATGCAGGGTTTGAACGGGCACGCGGGAAAGGTGAGATTTATGAGCCTTTGAAAGTGAAAGTAAAGTAATTAACACGCTCATGCTTTTGTAACTGTGCTAAAAGTTTGATTTCATACAATTTATACAAAATAAAAAACTGAAAAGTTAATGAGATTCGAACTTGAACCTCATTGAAACTAATATCTGATATTTGATGTTTTTTATGTTAAGATGTTGTTTTAGGTGAGAATTACTATTTTCATGTTTAGTCCGAGAGAGACCAGAGAGACCAGAGAGGAGCCCAGAGAGAGAGACAGAGAGAGACCAGAGAGAGACCAGAGAGAGACCAGAGAGAGGCAGAGAGAGAGAGGCCAGAGGAGAGGCAGAGAGAGAGGCCAGAGAGAGACCAGAGAGGAGGACCAGAGAGAGACCAGGAGTGAGACCAGATGAGAGAGACCAGAGCCAGAGACCAGACGAGAGACCAGAGAGAGGCCAGAGAGAGAGGCGAGAGAGGACCAGAGAGAGGCAGAGAGGAGACCAGAGGAGACCAGAGGAGAGAGGCCAGAGAGACCAGAGAGAGACCAGAGAGAGGCCTGAGAGATGAGACCAGAGATACACCAGGGTTGTCATCAGAGAGAGAGGCCCCGAGGAGACCAGTGAGAGACCAGAGAGAGCCAGTGCGGACCGAGAGAGAGCCCAGAGAGACACAGAGAGACACCGAGTGAGAGACCAGTGAGATGTAGGACTAGGGAGAGAGACCAGAGAGAGACCAGAGATGAGACCGAGACGAGGACCAGAGAGAGAGACCAGAGAGAGGAAGAGACCAGAGAGAGACCAGAGGAGAGACCAGAGAAGACCAGAGAGAGAACCAGAGAGAGACCAGAAAGAGACCAGAGAGAGACCAGAGAGAGACAGCGAGAGACCACTGTGTCCTGTTTGATTTTCTGATCCCGTGTCGACGAATCGTCAACTTGGGTAAAGTCTTTGACGAGGCTAAAAAAACTAGAATAGACTTGTTGTGATGAAAAACAGTTAAACCATTATTTTAGTAGAAACTTAAGCTGCTGAACCTACGTTTTGTTTCGAGCTGAAAATGTTGTTTGGTCCGCGATAGAAAAAGTTGTGAGGAAATGTGTTTATTGTGGATAAATCCGAGTCATCTCCCCAGGTCATGTGCTTGACGTGATCCAACAGTCCCTGTGAGTCACTATTTGACCTTTGGGCTCAGACAGAAAATAAGTATTAGTTTTTTACATGAGCTTTGAAAATAGAGGACACAGCCATGCTTTAAGTCTCGCACCAAATGTTACTGCTATAAAGGAACCACGTGGAATACTCTGAGGAGCACTGGGACTGGCCCTCCTGCTGTCGACTCTAGGAGCACAGGGACTGGCCTCCTGCGGGACTCTGAGGAGGCACAGGGAATGGCCTCATGCTGGGACTTGAGGAGCACAGGGGTACTGGCCTCATGCTAGACTGAGGAGCACAGGGACTGGGACTCCCTGCTTGGGACATAGGGCACAGGGATGGCCTCCTTTGCTAAGACTCTGAGGAGCACAGGGACTGGCCTCTGCTAAGACTCTGAGGAGCACAGGGACTGGACTCATGCTGGGACTCTGAGGAGCACGGGATGGCCTCTCCTGCTCAGACTGAGGAGCAACAGCGGACTGGCCTCCTGCTTGGACTCTGTTGAGCACAGGGACTGGCCCTCCTGTGGGTAGGATCTGAGGAAGACAGGGATGGTCTCCTGCTGGACTGAGGAGCACAGGGCCTGGTCATCTGCTGGGACTTGAGGAGCACAGGGACAGGCCTCTGCTAAGACTTGAGGAGCACAGGGATGGCCTCTGCTGGGACTCTTGAGGAGCACCAGGGATGGGCTTCCTGTGGGGGACTGAGGAGCCACAGGGACTGGCCTCCTGCTGGGGACGTGAGGGCACAGGACTGGCTCCTGCTGGGACTGAGAGCACAGGGATTCTGGTCTCCTGCTGGGACTGAGGAGCACTGGGGACTGGTCTCCTGCTGGGATTGAGGTGCACAGGGGATGGCCTCTGCTCGGGGACCGTGGACGCACCAGGGACCTGGCCTCCTGATGGGACTATGAGGAGCACAGGGACTGGCCTCCTGCTGGGACTTCTGAGGAGCACCAGGGGACTGGCCTCTGCTGGGGACTCTGAGGAGCACATGGGGTCTGGTCTCCTGCTGGTCCCAGAGTGGAATAAACATGGGGATAGGCAGTGTTTCAGATTTATGCAGCTATCAAAAACAGTCCTTCCTGAAAACGTGAGACGGGCAATATTCAAATCCAGGTTTAAAAACAGATTTAATCCTGACTTTCTGATTTTAAAGGCCTAGTTCTTGTGAGTTGCCGTGGTGGACCCGGGGTGTGCTATACCCATAACCTTGCTAATGCTAAAGGGTTATGAACATATGACATCAGTGACTTTTCGCGTGGCCTGCACCAGCATTTTGGTGTTACAATTTGAGTAACTTCTGAACCATCAAACGCAGATAAAAATTAATATGTACATGTAGATACGGATTACAGGTGTAAAAAAATAACAAGAATACAGATTACATACAGGTGAACAGAACATGAAAGAACCATATGAACAGAACCATGAAACAGAACATGAACACGCTCAGAGCAGAGGAGTCATTTTCTGTGTCGTTCCTAAAAACACATAGTTCACTCATCTGGTCCACAAAGCAGTGCCATCACCACCTGGACGGCGTTGCTCCGGTGTCCTGGCCGTGACTGCCCTTCCTCTGATTGCTGCACGTCACGTTCCTGAGGAAAAAGGTACTTGTAGAAGAAGAAAGCAGTTTGTGTTGTGGGGACGTGAATGCTTCTCGGCAAATGACGCCTTTTTGTGTTCCACGGAAATCACAGTTGCATCTTTTTGTTTTTCCCCCGTTCGGAGTTTGAATGGTATAGACCAGGGGAGAGAACCAGGGGGAGACCAGTGAGAGACCAGTGACAGAGACAGGGGAGAGGACCAGGGAGAGATCGGGGAGACGAGAACAGGGGAGAGACCAGGTTGATGAACTTTGTTTGTTGTCTAGGACGACACAGAAATGATCCTCTGCTCTGAGCGTGTTCATGGTTCTGATCATGGTTCTGTTCTATGGTTTGTTCATGGTTTGTTCACCCTGTATGTAATCTGTATTCTTTTATTTTTTCACCTGTATCCGTATTTCTACATGTACATATGTTATTTTTTATTCTGTCGTTTGACGTTCAGAAGTTTACTCAAATTGTAACACAAAAAAATGCTGGTGCGAGGCCACGCGGAAAAAGTCACTGATGTCATTTGTTCATAACCCTTTAGCATTAGGCAAGGTTATTTGGTTATAGCACAGTCACACACCGGCAATCTCACAAGACAGGCTTTAACTCAGAAAGTAGGATTAAACTCTGTTTTTTAACCTGGATTTGAATATTGCCAGACTCACGTTTTCTGGAAGGACTGTTTTTAGCTGCTAAATCTGAAACCCACCTGCCTCCCCTTGTTTAGTCCTGACTCTGGGGACCAGCAGGGGTAGACCAGTCCCTGGTGTCCTCAGAGCCCAGCAGGAGGCCCGTCCCTGTGCTCTCGAGTCCAGCAGGAGGCCAGTCCTGTGCTCTCAGAGTCCCAGCAGGAGGCAGTCCTGTGCTCCTCAGTACCAGAGGAGGCCAGTCCCTGTGCTCCTCAGGTCCCAGCAGGAGACCAGTCCTGTGCTCCTCGTCCAGCAGGAGACCGTCCTGTGTCTTTTTGTCTTTTTTTTCCTTTTTTTACTCCAGTCCCAGCAGGAGGCCAGTCCCTGTGCTCTCAGAGTCCAGCAGGAGGCCTGTCCCTGTGCTCCTCAGTCCCAGCAGGAGGGCCCAGTCCCTGTGCTCCTTCAGAGTCCCAGCAGGAGTCCATCCCTGGCTCCTCAGAGTCTTAGCAGGCGGCCAGTCCCTGTGCTCCTCAGGTCCCAGCAGGAGACAGTCCCTGTGCCTCCTCCATCCCAGCAGGAGACCAGTCCCTGTGCTCCTCAGGTCCCCAGCAGGAGGCAGTCCCTGTGCTCATCAGAGTCCCAGCAGGAGGCCAGTCCCTGTGCTCCTCAGTCTTAGCAGGAGGCCAGTCCCTGTGCTCCTCAGCGTTCCCAGCCGGAGGCCAGTCCCTGTGCTCCTCAGAGTCTTAGCAGGAGGCCAGTTCCCTGTGTTTTTACTCCTCAGGCTTAGCAGGAGGCCAGTCCCATCGTGATCCTCCAGTCCCGCAGGAGGGCCAGTCCTGTGCTCCTCAGTCTTAGCAGGAGGCCAGTCCCCTGTGATCTCCTCAGAGTCCAGCAGGAGGGCCAGTCCCTGTGCTCCTCAGAGTCCCAGCAGGAGGCCAGTCCCTGTGCTCCTCAGGTCACGCAGGAGGCAAGTCCCTGTGCTCATCAGGAGTTCCCCGTGGTTCTTAGAGCATTAACATTTGGTGCGAGACATAAAGCTGTGGTCTCTATTCAAAAGTCATGTAAACATCTTATACATATTTCTGTCTGAGCCCAATAAGGGTCAATAGTGACTCACAGGGACTGGTGGTTCACGTCAGCACAATGACCTGGGGAGATGACGTCGGATTTATCCACAATAAACACATTTTCTCACACTTTTTCTATCGCGACAAACACATTTCAGTCTCGAAACAAAAACTTTAGGTTTCAGCAGTTTAAGTTTTATAAATAGATGTTTAACTGTTTTCATCACACAATTCTATTCTATGTTTTAGCCTCGTCAAAGGACTTTTTACCAAGTTGTCGGATCTTCGACACGGATACAGAAATCAAACAGACACAGTGGTCTCTCTCTGGTCTCTCTCCTGTCTCGCTCTGGTCTCTTTCTCGGTCTCTCTCTGGGTCCTCTCTCCTGGACTCTCTCTGGTCTCTCTCTCTGGTCCTCTCTCTGGTCTTTCTCTGGTCTCTATCTCTGGTCTCTCTCTGGTCTCTCTCTGGTCTCTCTCTGGGCTCTCTCCCTGGTCTCTCTCTCTGGTTCTCTCTTGTGTCTCTCTGGTGTCTCTCTGGTCTCTCTCTCTGGTCTTCTCTGGTCTCTCTTGGTCTCTCTCTGGCTTCTCTGGGCTCTCTCTCTGTTGTCTCTCTGGTGTCTCTCTGGCCACTCTCTCTCTGGCACTCTCTGGTCTCTCTCTGGTCTCTCTGGCCTCTCTCGCTGGTCTCTCTCTGGTCTCTTCTGGTCTCTCTCTGGTCTTCTCTGGCCTCTCTCTCTGGCCTCTCTCTGGTCTCTCTCTGTCTTCATCTGGTTCCTCTCTCTAGGTCTCACTCTCTGGTCTCTCTTGGTCATCTCTTGGTCTCTCTTGGCCTCTCTCTCTGGCCTCTCTCTGGCCTCTCTCTGGCTCTCTCTGGTTCTCCTCTGGTCTCTCTTGGTCTCTCTCTGTCTCTCTCTTGGCTCTCTCTCTGGTCTCTTGGTCTCTCTCTTGTTAAACAGTGAAAATAGTCAATTCTCACTAATACAAATCTTAACATAAAAAAACATCAAATATCAGCTATAGTTTTCAAATGAGTTCAGTTCGAATCTCATTTAACATTTCAGGTTTTATTTTGGTATAATTTGTATGAAATAAAATTTTAGCACCAGGTACAAAAGCACTGAGCCGTGTTAACTTTACTTTCACTTTCTAAGGCTCATATTCACCTTTTCCCGCGTGGCCCGGTTCAAACCTCTGCATTGCGGTATATTTTTATATTGCTGTTTTTTGACGGAGCTGAATGGAAGGTTCTCACCGTTTCCTGGTTACTCACTTTGAATATACGTCATTTTAAAACAAAAGTCACCTCCCCCTCTCTCGATGCAGAGTTAAAGGGGATTGTCTGGGTGTTTTTAGATAAATATTTTTACTCCCATTTTCTGGCTGATAACCAGGAAAGCCTTTTGGGCTCTCAGTGTTGGGTTTGTGCGACCGGATCCTTGGGTTGTGTTATTATTAGGATTGTTGTTCTTTCTAAGCGATCATATTGACGGTTTCTGTTACGGCTGCGCTGTTCGAATCGTGTCCACAAAGTCGTATTCTCACTTGGCATAAAGTCATTTTTTAATTAATATTGGGTTGTTTTGTGCGTTGTGCTGATTGAAAGGCCACGTGCGGGGTCTAGCTTTGATGTCACAGATTCGGAGGGCTTCGACCCGGAGCGTTTCTGTGTGGGCAGAGCAGACAAAGAGTGAAAAGTGATGAGAAAATAGTCTAAAAATGCTGAAATTAGGCAAAACATTGTGTCTTAATTGGGATTAGATCGATTTCGTGTTTTTTAAGACTTTTTCAAGTGTATCTGTCTGCGCCTGCAGTACGGAGGCGTGTCGAGTAGTGGGCTGTGTCGGGTAGTGGACGTCACATACTCGACACGCCACTCCGCGTGTATGAGCATGGATTATTATAATACGAGTTGATGAGTAGTAGTGAGTATATCTTATGCCCAATGAATTTATGGCGCAATAATGAATTTTATGGGCGCATGTCATTGTCAATATTATTTATTGGGGGTAAATGGACGAATTTTGTAAATATTCAAAGTGTTCAAATTTGCCTACAAAAGCTGCCATTACTTCAGACTATCAATCAATAGGATTTGAAGCAGTAGGACAAACAGGGTTTATGAGTCAAATAATGCCAGTGCTTATGTCTAATGTGTACTTTCATTTATAAAAGGGGCCTTATGGTGGTGGCTCACAAATCTGGCTGCCCATGTGCAGTCTTGGTATGTTCTTAGCAATGCACTTCACCAACCTGGTGGACCATGTGGAGACTGCTTGGTGGTGGGCCAATTGCACAGAATAGTAGCTGGCATCCTCCAACCCAGCTGTGCACACTGTGTGGAATAATGAATAAAGTTAGGAGGCGTTTTGAGAAACTTGTCAACACAGGATGAAAAGTACATTACAAGGTTAAGATATTATTCA
Organism: Knipowitschia caucasica; assembly: GCA_964034765.1. Classification (NCBI taxonomy): domain Eukaryota; kingdom Metazoa; phylum Chordata; class Actinopteri; order Gobiiformes; family Gobiidae; genus Knipowitschia; species Knipowitschia caucasica. The sequence goes on from OZ035835.1 coordinate 37,586,077, forward strand.
CCACCACCACCACCACACACTCCTACACCCTTGTCTCCCCACATTACTGATCATCAAGAAGAATGCCATACATTATTGTGCCCAACTCTTGGCCTTTGGACAAGCAGACTTCATTACATTGTGTTTTTGTAAAATTTGTATGTAGAAGAGGGTGATTAAACAAAAAGAAACAACTTGTTTTCTGGATTTTCTGACATGCTTTTTATGAATTTGTGTTATCTGAAATGGGACCTTGAAAAGTAGACACTGAATAAGTTCAACACCAAAACAATTCTCTTTTATTATAATCATGAGGAAAGGCTTCAGAGGTCGGAGCGCAGATCTCCTCTCTCTTTGGAAAGCTTTCAGCCTCCCTGCATGCCTCCTCTGTAAATTCCTCACCAGATCAATTTGCAATATTTTAAAACTCCATGTCCATTATAAGAACAATCACAGATTTGTTGTGCAGGGCACAGTGTAATATGTCCATCTAATTATCTTAAAATATCTTACCATGGTTCATACTTTGGCCCCTTTTATGAATTTTCAATTGCCTCTTGCTGAGGCAGGTGAAATGCCCTCGGCCAGAGTGGTGAACTGTCACCTAGATAAGAGTAAAATGATGTTAATTCATCAACAACAGTTCCACAAAACCAAATGCAGCCCTAAAAGGTGTTGTGCTTCCCGGTTTAATATATTGTCAGTGACTTGCACTTAAGACTTTATGGTCTCTGTACATCAAAATGTTGCATGCAGAGTTTGTAGTACGTGTACTCGTCCAGGAAACAGGTACCATGACCATGTTTATGTTTGAGGGGGTATCAGTGTTTTATGCACACTTTCATACAATAGTCCCTGTGCAGCATCGGTGGCGCTCGGGCCTACTAATGTAAAACAAACAATATCATAAATCATGCTATACTCGGTAGAGTTGTAGCGGGACCCAATCGAATGGAAGGGGGAGGGAGCTTGGGTTGTTTTTTTTTTTCAAATCAAGTACCTCTCTCGTCTCTTTCTGACAAACTCTAGACAATCACTTAATGAAACAAAGGTACAATATTGCACAACACCCTGGATTCGAGAGTTAAAAATTGCTCCTTGGACAAAACAGTAGTGCATTGCCATGGGTTTTGCACGATGTGTGTGCCATTTTGTGTTCTCCGCCATGTTTTAAAAACAGGTTACAGTGGCGTGTTCCACTGCTTCAGCACTGGAGCATGATTCCCATCACTGACAATAGTCGGATGAATGAAAGAGACATAAACATCCATTTGTGCACACTCAGGAAACACAAATATCTTGGAACATCAATCCAAATACTATGGTCAGTGTCTTCTGTAAATGTGATAGGAACATCGTGTGGAACATCACATAATTGCCTAAACTAATTCTCCACTGTTCTTGGTAAAAACATGTCAATTGTTATGTTTTTCTCTATTACCATTTTAACGATGCAAATACTTGCGGAATATTTATATTGTATATATTTATACTATGTACCTGATTATTAATATGTACCTGATGTCGATGGCACATGGATTTAGAAGAACCCAAACAAATTGCTTTCTCTGCACTTGTATTAGTTCACTTCTTTAAAAAACATTTCTATCAGGGTGATGTGCAGAGTTATTCATTATACACTGTAACTGGAGGGACCGGCCTAAAAATAAATATAACACGTTGTTGGGTTGACACTTATGTTTGCGTACGGTCTGCATGTCTTCTCTTCAAGTATCTACTTGCAGAAGTTCAAGTGGATTCAAAATTCATGTAGTCAGGCGTGTCGGTAGTGACGTCACTACCCGACACGCTACTACTCGGACACGCCTCCGTACTGCAAGCCGCAGACAGACCTTTCGTTTCCTTCGCTGGCCCCAGAGCCTTCCTCATGTAGTGGAGCAATGGAGGCGTATTTTGGGCAGGCCCGTGCCAGGGGGGTGCGAGGGCCTGTGCGAACTCGAAACGCGAGGCCCTGCACTGACACTTTTTTCCCCAGATCTGAGGAAAGTTTGTCCTGTTCTAATCTTTGACATGAATTCAGCACCACCTCGCGCGGTGCTTGACGAGTTCAGCACGCGCGTAACCCGAGTTGTCTTCGCTCCTTATGCAGCGTTTGGCGCGACGCACGGTACACACGCACACACACGCTACTGCAATATTGGTCGCGGTCTTTTTTAGCTGACCTGTCTCTTTCGTCCTGTGGCAAAATGGTAGCGCAAACTCAAAAGATTGAACCAAAAGGAGTCCTTTTTCTTCTAATAGTTTAGATTGGGCAATTGCGCCAACTGGCTATGGGCGGAGTCAATATTATTATTTTCTCATCAATTAACGTTTTGCACATGCCCTCCACCACTTGACAACATACACTCCTCCTCCTTCCACACTGACAACAACAAAATACTCTTCACCTCCTCCCTCCACAACTCTGACCACAACAAAAACACTCCAGCTAGCTAAGCCTAGACATACAGTTGTTTGCTAATGCTTTAAAATTTGTTTGTGATGTGGTTATTCTGGACTAAACATTGGCAATAGCAGCGCCTCACACACCTTCCCACCGCTGATCCTCTCTCCTCCTCGGCTCACACAAAGGGGTCTGCTCCTTGCTCACACCATGTATCACTGTCCTCCTCCTCCTCTCCTCCTCCTCCTCTGTCATCACAAGGGTATGCTCCTCTGCTCACACCTGTATCACTGCTCTCCTCCTCCTCCTCCCTCCTCCTCCTCTGCTCACACACAAAGGGGTCTGCTCCTCTGCTCCACACCTGTCTCACTGTCCTCCGCGCGAGTATCCCATCTCTCCTACACTGCGCTCATTCACCGTACTTTCTTTGTATCTCACTTCAGACACTGCTAAAAGATATCGCCAGTTTTTTCGGCAGGACCCGTTGCAATACATAGCTGCCCGCGCGCTGCTGTTTACAAATCGCTTTGGTGGAAATTTGACCTTTACTTGTAATAATGTTCTTTTGATCAAACGAAATCAAAGAGGTCCAGAGAAAGGGGTTTAGGGTTCAAATTTGGAGTGCTGTCTGCCTTTGGGGACCTTGAACTAGTGTATTTATAAAATAAAATAAAAGGAAGCAAGATTGCCGAGGCCCTGTGTGGTGCGAGGCCCTGTGCGGACGGCACAGGTCGCAACAGCCCCTTAGGACGGGCCTGATTTTGGGAGAGGGTTAATCAGAGAGGGGCATTATTTTTATTTTCTAACTTCAAAAAAAAATGATAATAGACTGTAAATTGGATCCAAAGGCATGGATATAACACTCCGAGGGTTTCAGTAGGTGGCAGTAATACGGCAATATTGATTCTTAGCCGACATTAAAGAAACAAGAGCGCCTCCATCAGGTCTGCGCATTGACGCCTCGCTCCAGTCCTTTGTCTCGCGTTGAGGAGGTGGGTCACGTTTTTACACTTACATGATTTCGTTTTTAATTAATTAGAAACTTTGAATATCAAATTAATGATATTTATGTTGTTACAAATGCAAATGTAAAGTCTGGAGCCTTTTGAATCCATGTTTTAAGTCTGTAGTTTAAGTGATGGGAAGACGGATGTTTAGTGTGCAGCTTAAGCCTAGTGTTTCAACTGTAGGTTTAGGTGATTTAAGTGTTATGTATTACTCTGTCTGCTAAATCCTGACAATAGTTTTATGGATTCATTATTTTACTAAGTCATTTCAACTGTGATGCGGTGATAAAGACACAGTCTTGTTGGAAAACATAGTTATTATTAAACAGTTTTCAGCACAAACAGCAAAACCATAATAGTGGTAATACAATACGAGTGTATTATATGTTAGATATAAGTTATATATATGTTAGATATAAGTTTTATATTATATGTTAGATAGTCCACAGTCTCCTGTATATCAGGCCTCTGAGCCCAAAAACTGCTTTTCCTTCGAAAGCACAAGCTCTCTGCTTCCATAGTGCCTTCGTCCATGATCCGCTGCAGCCGCTCCTTGCTCCTTCCAATACACACCACACGGACCAATCACAGCGGAGCTTCCTTAGCGGACGACCCCTTAAAGGAGAATATGTAAAAATCTGGCACCAAAGGTGGTACTGCAGTCACAGTCAAGATTTTGTAGTCACTCTCTCACTCTCCTGGACTCAGGTTGCCAGGATCACACCAAATCAGCAGCAAAACCAGCGAATTATTTCTATCAGTTGGTTTGTCCTGTCTCCATTTCACATTGCATGATCAGCCGTGTAATGCATGAATGCATGTTTTGATTAATGTTTTTGTGATTATTATTATTTGACATTTGAGGATAAACAAACAAAAAACAAAAATAAAAGCAATGTACTTATACATAGTTTATGCAAAATAAAATAAGCATTGGATGTTCAAAATAGGAGTGGGAAGAATGGATGTTGGAACGTATTTCTTCGCGTATCAAACATCAGGGTTTCGGCTCAACGAGGATATCACCTTACATTTTATTTATTCACTAACATGTAAAAGTCCCACATCAAAAAGAGACTACTATTATTTTACTTGGGTACATGTTAGTCTTAAATGATAATTTTACAAATTATGCAATAATCTGCAAAAAAACGTCTTGACTTCATCTGTTTACCGTTTTTAGAGTACCAAATCTGTCATAGGAATGTGATAAACATGCAAATAATACAAAAGACATTAGCCCGGGATTCGAACCCGGGTTCCCTGCATCGTAAGCGCACAGTTTAGCACCACTAGAGTCTAGTGGTTCCCAAAGTGGGGGTCCTGACCCCCCGGCGGGGTCGCGGGAACCCCTGGGGGGGTCGCAAGATGATTTCACACAAAAAGACTATAATATCTTTAATAACGTTAGTAATTTTGTCCGAGTTCATTGCAGCGTCAATCAAAATCATCAGTAAACCACAGCTCACCATGCGCAGCGGACAAAGCGTGTGTCCTGCTGTTGTTTTGCTAAAAACTAAAGGTGTTTGGAGGCTACAAATATAATAATACCTGCATTTAAATGAAAACGTGGTTAATATCTACAACAGAAAACCCGTGAGGGGGAGAGAAACGTCACTTGTAATCAGGGGCTGATGGTGCGAAGAGAGGTGAGTGAGGGCAGAGGAGGGAGAGAGGGCAGAGGAGGGAGAGAGGGCAGGGAGGGAGGGCAGAGAGGGCAGAGGAGGGCAGAGGAGGGAGGAGAGGGAGGGAGCAGGAGGAGGGAAGAGAGGGCAGTGGAGGGGAGGGAGGGTCCTGAGGAAAGGAAGGGAGGAGACGAGGGCAGCGGAGGGAGGGCAGGCCGGAGGAGGGGAGGGCAGAGGCGGGGAGAGTGAGGGCAGCGGAGGAGAAGGCAGCGGAGGGAGAGAGGGCAGGAGGATGGGAGAGGCGGAGACAGAGGAGGGAAGGAGAGGGCAGAGGAGGGAGAGAGGGCAGCGGGGCGTAGAACAGCGGCGTTAAAGAGGCCCGGCTGTTTCGGGAGTCAAAGGTAAGAGGTTCGCCACATTAAAAGCGGTCGTGGTCAGGTTTATGCCTTTATGACAGTAACTTTGGAAAGAGGAAGCCGCGGGGATGAACCGCATAACGTAACAGCAGAAAGCGGCCCATCCCGATTTTAATGTGCGGATCCCTTTACCGCTGACTCGGAAAAGCCGGGGCCTCTTTAAACGCGCTGTTCTACGCTCCCCTCTCTCCCTTCCTCTGCCTCTCTCCCTCCCCTCCGGTCTCCCTGCTCCCTCCTCTGCCCTCTCTCTCCCTCCGCTGGCCCTCTCTCCCTTCGACGCTGCCCTCTCTCCCGCCTCTGCCTCCCTCCCTCCCGCTGCCCTCCCTCCGCTGCCATCTCTCCCTCCCTCCTTCCTCTGTCCTCCCTCCCTCTCCTGCCCTCTCTCCCTCCTCTTGCCCTCCTCCCTCCCTCCCTCCTTTCTGCCCTCTCTCCCCTCCTACTGCCCTCCCTCCTCTCTCCCGGCCCTCTCTCCCCTCTCTGCCCTCTCTCCTTCCCTGCCCTCTCTCCTCTCTTCGCACCATCAGCCCCTGCTACAAGTGACTTTTCTCCCCCTCGGAGTTTTTCTGTTGTTAGATATTAACCACGTTTCATTTTTAAAGCAGGTATTATTTATTTGTAGCCTCAAACACCTTTAGTGTTTAGCAGAACACAGCAGGACAACGCTTTGGTCGCTGCGCAATGTGAGTGTGTACGCGATGATTTTGATTGACGCTGCAATGACTCGGGGACAAAATTACTAACTGTTATTAAACATATATTATAGTCTTTTTTGTGTGGATATTCATCTTGCGACCCCCCCAGGGGTTCCCGGCGGACCCCCGGGGGGTCAGGGGGAAACCCCCCCCACTTTGGGAACCACTAGACGCTAGTGGGTCTATAACTGTGCGCTTACGATGCAGGAACCGGGGTGTCGATCCGGGCTATGTCTTTTTGTATTTATGCATGTATCATTCTATGACAGATTGCTCTAATAAAACAACGGTTAAAAGATGAAGGTCAAGACGTTTTTTTCTTTGCAGATTATGCGTAATTGTTAAAAATAATCATTTAAGACCACAATGGACCCCAATTAAAATAATGTTAGTCTTTTGTGAATGTGGGACCTTTTACATGTGTAGGGAAATAACTAAATGTAAAGGTGAATCCTCTTGAGCAAACCTGTATGTTGATACGCTGAGAAATAGGTCCAACAATCCATTTTCCCACTCTATTTTGAACTCAATTGCTTTTTATTTTTGCATAAAACTATGTTTACTACATTGCTTATATTTTGTTTTTTGTTTTTTTATCAATGTCCAATAATAATATAAAAAAAAACATTAATCAAACACAATTCATTCAGCTTTAGCACGGCTCTGTATGGCAATGTGAATGTGACGACAAAACAACTGATAAAATAATTCCCTGTGTTTGCTGATGGATTGGTGTGAAATATGCAAACCTGAGTCAGGGAGAGTGAGGACGAGGACTACAAATATTGACTGTGACTTGCAGTACACCTTTTGGCACTGATTTTTACATATTCTACTTTTAAGGTCGCGCAAGGAAGCTCCGCTGTGATTGGTTTCTCCGTGTGTGTTGTATGGAGGATGCACGGAGCGGCTGCAGCAGGCGAGCATGGACGACGGAACTATGGTGCAGATGAGCTTTGTGCTTCGAGGACAAGCAGTTTGGGCTCAGAGCTGATATACAGGAGGATGTGGACTATCTAAATTATATAACTTATATCTAAATCAATATATATAATCTTTGATCTAAACATTATACACTCGTATTGTATTACACTTTTATTTGTTTTGGTGTTTGTGCTGGAAAACTGTTTAATAATAACTATGTTTTCTACAAGAAACTGTGTCTATATTCACCGCATCAAAGTTGAAAAGACTTATAAAATAATGTAAGCCCATAAAACTATTGTCAGGATTTAGCAGACTGCAGTAATACTAACACTTATCAATTAAACTACAGTAGAAACACTTAGGCTTAAGGGCCTGCACCACTTAAAACAGTCCGTACCAGACTACATCACTGTAAAACTACAGACTTAAAAATGGATTCAAAGCTCTGACTTGTACATTTGCATTTGTAAACACATAAATAGCATTTTAATTTTGGAGATTCAAAGTTTTCTAATTATTAAAACCGAAATCATGTGTAGAGGTAAATTACGTGACCCCCTCCTCAGCGTAGACAAAGATGAGCGAGGCGCGATGCGCAGTCTGATGGAGGTGCTTCTGTTTCTTTATTGGCGGGATAAGACTCAAGTTATTGCACGTATACTGCCACCTACTGAATCGGCGTGTTATTACTCCATGCCTTTGACCAATGTTACAGTCGATTTATCATTTTGTTGGAAGTTAGAAAATAAAATTAATGTCCCCTCTCATGATTAAACCTCTCCCAAATTCAGGCCGTCCTTAAGGGCTGTGCGACCTGTGCCGTCGCAAGGGCCTCAGCACACAGAGGGGCTCGCAATCTTCCTTCCTTTATTTTATTTTTATTAAATACACTAGTTCAAGGGTCCCAAAGGGCAGACTGCCCTCCAAATTTGGTAACCCTAAACCCCTTTTCTGGACCTCCTTTGATTTCGTTTGCATCAAAAGAACATTTTTACGTAAAAGTCAAATTTTCACCAAAAGCGATTTGTATAAACAGGCAGATGCGCGCGGCAGTTTGGTATGACGGGCTCTCGAAAAAAACTGTCCGTATAAACTTTAGCAGTGTCTGAGTGAGATAAAGAAGTAACGGAATGAATCGCAGTGTAGGAGAGATGGTTCTCGCGGAGGAGGAGCAGGTGAGACAGGTGTGGCAGAGGGAGCAGACCCCTTTGTGTGACCGCAGAGGAAGGAGGAGGAGGATGGAGGAGGGGAGCGGAGTGTGGATACAAGGTGTGAGCAGAGGAGCAGACCCCTTTGTGTGAGCAGAGGGGGAGGAGGAGGAGGTGGAGGAGGAGCAGTGATACAGGTGTGAGCAGAGGAGCTAGACCTCCTTTCGTCGTGGCAGAGGAGGGAGGCAGGAGGAATTCAGCAGGTGTGATGACAGGTGTGTGAGCGCTTGCTATTGCCAATGTTTAGTCCGAATATCCACCATCAAAAACAATATTTTTAAAGCGATTAGAAAATTAATTTTTTTTTTTTTTTAGCAAACACCATGTATGTCTAGCTTAGCTAGCTGGAGTGTTTTTTGTTGTGGTCAGAGTGTGTGGAGGAGGAGGTGAAGATATTTGTTGTGTCAGTGTGGAGGAGAGGTGTGTATGTGTCAGAGTGTTGTGGAAGGCATGGCAAAAACGTTATTTGATGAGAAAATAATTTTATTCGGACTCCGACTCATAGCCATTTTGGCGCATTTTGCCCCAAATCTAACTATTAGAAGAAAATAGACTCCTTTTGGGTTCAATCTTTTGAGTTGCTCTACATTTTGACACAGACGGCGAAAGAGACATGTCAGCTAAAAGGACCGCGGACCAGATAGTAGCACGTAGAGTGTGTGTGCGTGTGTCACCGTGGACGCGCGCAAACAGCTGCATAGGAGCGAAGACACTCGGTTACGCGCGTGCTAGATCTCGTCTAGCACCGCGCGAGTTGGTGCTGAATTCATGTTCACATGATTATAACAGGAAAAACTTCTCCTCAGATCTGGGAAAAAAGTTGTCAGGGCAGGGCCTCGCAAGATCTCGAGTTGCGCACTGGGCCTCGCACCCCCCTTGGGACGGCCTGCCAAAATTACCCTCCATGCTCCACTACTGAGGAAGGCTCTGGGGCGCAGCGAAGGAAACGAGAAGGGTCTGTCTGCGGCGTGCAGGACGGAGGCGTGTCGTAGTAGTAGGCGTGTTCGGGTAGTGACGTCACTACCCGACCACGCCTACTACATGAAATTTGCTTCCACTTGAACTTCTGCAAGTATATCCGTTGAAGAGAAGACATGGCAGACCGTACGCAAACCACGTAAGTGTCAACCAACAAAGTGTTTTATTTATTTTTAGGCTCGTCCCTCCTGTTACAGTTGTTTTAATGAATAATGCACATCACCGCTGACTAGAAATGTTTTTTAAGAAGTGAAACCTATACATTGCAGAGGAATGCTATTTGTATGGGTTTCTTCTAAGAGTCCATTGCCATCGACCTGTCAGGTACATAGTTTAATAGGGTACAAAGTATAATTTATTACAATTATATATTGCCCAAGTCATTGTGAATCGTATAAAATGGTAATAAGGAGAAAAAAAACATAAACTCATTACATGTTTTCCAAGAACAGTGGAGAATTAGTTAGTCAATTATGTGATGTAGCTTCACGATGTTTCCTTATCTACAGTTACAGGAAGTCACGGTGCCATAGTTATTGGATGATGTTCCAAGATATTTCGTGTTTCTTGAGTGTGCACAAATGGTTGTTATGTCTGCTTTCAGTAGGCATACGACTATGTAAGTGATGGAATCATGACTCCAGTGCTGACGCAGAAAGGAACACGCTTCACGTGTGTAACTGTTTTAAACCATGGCGGAAGAAGCACAAATGCTAAACACGTGCAAACCCATGATAAAGGGCATCTGTTTGTCCCTTGGAGCTATGTTTAACTTCGAATCCAGGGTTGTGCTATATTTACATTTGTTCTTTAAGTGATGTCTGGAGTTTGTCAGAATCGAGAGACAGAGAGGTACTTGATTTGAAAAAAAAAAAACAAACCCAAGGCTCCCTCCCCCCTTCTTTCTGATTGGTTACACGCTCTTACCGGACGTATAGCCTGATTTATATAACTGTTTGTTTTACATTAGTAGGCGGTTCCCGAGCGCCACCAGGCGGCACAGGGGACTATTGTATATGAAAGTGGTGCATAAATCCACTGAACCCCCCCACCAAACAATTAAACATGTCATGGTAATGTTTCCTGGACGTACACTGTAATAAAAACTCTGATCTGGACAACATTGTTGATGTTACTGAGACTCATAAAGGTCATAAGTGCAAGTTCACTGACAAATATTAAACCGGACAACAACACCTTTTAGGGCTGCATTTGGTTGTGTGAACTGTTGTTGTTGATGTAACACATTTTTACTCTTATCTAGGTGACAGTTCACACTCTGGCCGTGGCATTTCAATCCTGCCTTCAGCAAAGAGGCAATTGAAAAATTCATATAAAGGGGCCAAAGTATGTACCATCGTAAGATTATTTAATCTTGATGGACATTATTTCCATTGTGCACTGCCACAATCTAACTGTGATTGTTCTTTATTGGACAGTGAGTTTAAATTGATTGCAAATGATCTGGTGAGGCCTTTACAGAGAGGCAGCAGGGGGGCTGAAAGCTTCCAAGAGAGAGGGAGATTGGCGCTCTCCTCTGATGCCTTTCTCTCATGCTTATAATAAAAGAGAATTTGTTTTGTGTTGAACTTATTCAGTGTGCTACATTTCAGTGACTTTCAGATAACCACAAATTCATAAAAAAGCTTGTACATAAATGCCAGAAACAATTTGTTCTTTTTTGTTTAATCTCCCTCTTCTACTACAAATTTGACTAAACACTAATAGATAAAGTATGGTCTGCTTGCCCAAAAGGCCAAAGTTGGGCACAAAAATGTTATGGCATGTTTCTTATGATCAGTAATGTGGAGCCCCATGGGTGTAGGAGTGTGTGGTGGTGGTGGTGGTTCTGTACTAATATCTTTAACTAGTAATGTACTTTTCAATCCTGTGTGACAAGTTTCTCAAAACGCCACACTACTTTATTCATATCTTCCACACAGTGTGTCACAGCTGGGTTTGGAGGATGCCAGGCTACTAATCTGTGCTATTGGCCACCACAAGCAGTCTCTCACTATGTCCACACATGTGGGGTGAACGTGCATTGCTCACGAACATACCAGACTGCACTTGGGGCAGCCAGGTATCTGAGCACCAACCATAGGCCCCTTTATACAATGACTATGTAACATTAGAACATAAGCACTTGGCATTATTCGACTCATTAACTTTTGTCCTGAGCTGCTTCAATTCCCTATTGATTGATTGTCTGAAGTAATGGCAAGCTTTTGTAGCAAAATTTACACTTTGATATTTACAAAATTCGTCCATTTTACCCCAATAAAATAATATTGACAAGACCCATTTTCGCCATAAAATTCATTATTGCGCTAAATTCATTGGGCATAAGATAGTACTCACTACTACTCATACCTGGTATTATAAATAGGATCCTTGCTCATACACGCGGGAGTTGTGGGGGCGTGTCGAGTAGTGACGTTCACTACCCGACACGCCACTACTGAACGCCTCCGTTACTGCAGGCCGCAGACAAGATAACTTGAAAAAGTCTCTTCTTAAAAACTCTTAAATCGATCTTCTAATCCCACATTTAAGACACATGTTTTGCCTAATTTCAGCATTGAGATATTTTCTCATCACTTTTCACTCTATGTTCTGCTTCTGGCCTCACAGAACGCTCGGGTCGAATCTCTCCGCTCTGTTGACATTCATAGCTAGACCCCGCCCCCTTGTCAATTCAGCACCAAACACAAAAAACAAAACCATATTATTTTAAAAAATGACCCTTATGCCAAGTGAGCATAGGACTTAGTGGACACATTCTAACAGGCGCCGTACAGAGAACCCGTCAATAATGATCTTTAGAAAGAAACACAATCCTAGAAGAAGAACACAACCCAGGATTCTGTCGCACAAACCCAAAATCCGAGAACAGAGGCTTTCCTGGTTATCAGCCAGAAAATGGTAGTAAAAAATATATATCCCAAAAACGTCCCAGACATTTCCCTTTAATCTGCATCGTAGAGAGGAGGGCAGGTAGGGAGACCTTTGTTTTAAAATGGTACGTATATTCAAAGTGGTAACCATGGAAACGGTGAGATCCTTCCATTCAGTCGGCAAAAAACAGCAATAAAAATATACGCAAGGCAGAGGTTTGAATCCGGCCCACGCGGGAAAGGTGAGATTATGAGCCTTTGAAATTGAAAGTAAAAGCCTATAAAAACGGCTCAGTGCTTTTGACCTGTGCTAAAAGTTTATTTCATACAATTTATACAAAATAAAACCGAAATGTTAAATGAGATTCCGAACTGACCTATTGAATCTTTATCTGATATTTGATGTTTTTTATGTCTAAGATGTTGTTTAGGTGGAGATTTACTATTTTCCACTGTTAAGACCAGAGAGAGACAGAGGCACCAGAGAGAGGAACCATGAGAGAGAGACCAGAGAGAGACCAGAGAGAGACCATGAGAGAGACCAGAGAGAGGCAGTGAGTGGCCAGACGAGAGGCCAGAGAGAGAGGCCAGAGAGAGACCAGAGAGAGACCAGAGAGAGGACAGAGTGTGAGGACCAGAGAGGAGACCAGCGAGAGGACCAGAGAGAGACCAGAAGAGGCCAGAAGGAGGAAGAGGCCAGGAGAAGAGACCAGAGAGAGTACCAGAGGAGAGGACCAGACGAGGACCAGAGAGAGAGGCCTGAGAGAGGACCAGAGAGGACCTGGAGAGAGGCCAGAGAGAGGAGACCAGACGAGGACCCCAGATGAGACATCAGAGAGAGAGCCCCAGAGAGGGGGGGACCAGAGAGAGACCAGAGAGAGACCAGAGAGACCACGCGAGACGAGACCAGAGAGACACCGAGAGACACTCCTGAGAGGAGAGACCAGGAGAGAGAGGACCAGGGAGAGAGACCAGAGAGAGCTGCCAGAGAGAGCCCAGAGATTCAGAGAGGAGACCGGAGTAGAGCGACCAGAAGAGAGACAGAGAGTGACCAGAGTGGAGAGACCAGAGAGAGACCAGAGAGAGACCAGAGAGAGACCAGATAAGAGACACAGTGAGAGACCAGAGAGAGACAGAGAGAGACACTGTGTCTGTTGATTTTTCTGATCCGTTTGTGTCGACGAATCGACCAACTTGGTAAAGGTCCTTCTGACGAGGCTAAAAAACCATAGATAGAATTGTGGTGATGAAAAACAGTTAAAAACCTTATTTATTAGAACTTAAAGCTGCTGAAACCTAAAGTTTTGTTTTTCGAGGACTGAAATGTTGTTTGTCGCGATAGAAAAAGTAGTGAGAAATGTGTTTATTGTGGATAAATCCGACGTCATCTCCAGGTCATTGCTGCTGAAGTGATCCAAACAGTTTTACCTGTGAGTCACTATTTGACCTTTGGGCTCAGACAGGAAAATAGGTATTGATTTTTACATGAGCTTTGAAAATAGAGACCACAGCTTTAAGTCTCGCACCAACTGTTTATGCTAATATAGGAACCCGTTGGGAACTACTGAGGTGCACAGGACTGGCCTACTGCTGTGATCTGAGGAGCACACGGGACTGGCTCTGCTGGGCTCTGAGGTGCACAGGGACTGGCCTCCTGATGGGCCTCTGTGGAGCACAGGGACTGGCCTCCTGCTAAGATGCTGGGTGCACAGGGACTGGCTCCTGCTGGGATGATGAGCACAGGGACTGGCTCTCTGCTAAGACTCTGAGGAGCACAGGGATGGCCTCCTGCCTAAGACTTCTGAGGAGCACAGGGTGGCCTCCAGTGGACTCTGAGGAGCACTAGGATGGCCTCTGCTAAGATGAGGGCCACAGGACTGGCCTCCTGTGGGACTCTGATGAGACTGGGACTGGCCTCCTGCTGGGGGATGAGGAGCACAGGACTGGTCTCCTGCTGGGACTGAGGAGCACAGGGACTGGTCTAATGATGGGACTTGGGAGCACAGGGTCTGGCCTCCTGCTAAGACTCTGAGGAGCACCAGGGATGGCCTCTGTAGGGGACTCTGAGGAGCCACAGGGACTGGCTCCTGCTGGGGACTGAGGAGCACAGGACTGGCCTCCTGCTGGGACTCTGAGGGCACTGGGGTCTGTGCCTCCGGCTGGGACTTGAGGAGCACCAGGGACTGGTCTCCTGCTGGGACTGAGGGAGCACAGGGTATCTGGTCTCCTGCTGGGGACTCTGAGGAGCACAGGGAGTCTGCCCTCCTGTGGGACTCTGAGGAGCACAGGGACTGGCCTCTGCTGGGAACTCTGCAGGAGCACAGGGACTGGCCTCCTGCTGGATTGAGTGAGCAAGGGGGGAAAAAACTTTTTGGGCCCTCTGCCTGGGAACTTGAGGAGCACAGGGACTGGTCTCCCTGCTGGTCCCGAGTTCAGCGACTAAACATGGGGAGCAGTGTTTCAGATTTTATGCAAGCTAAAAACAGTCTTCCAAAAACGTGTGACGGGCATATTCAAATCCAGGTAAAAACAGATTTAATCCTGACTTTCTGATTTAAAGCCTTGTCTTGTGCAGTTGCCGTTGCGTTGTGTGTGGACTGTGCTATACCCAATACCTGTGCCTAATGCTAAAGGGTTACGAACATATGTCATCATTGACTTTTCCGCGTGGCCTCGCACCAGCATTTTTTGTGGTACAATTTGAGGTACACTTCTGAACCAATCAAACGACAGAATAAAATATAAACTATGTACATGTAGATACGGTAGGTGTAAAAATAAAAGAATACAGAATACATACAGTGTGAACAGAACCATGAACAGAACCATGAACAGAACATGAAAGAACCATGAACACGCTCAGAGCAGAGGAGTCATTCTGTGTCCGTCCTAAAAAACAACAAAGTTCACAATCTGGCCCAAAGAGTTCCATCCACATGGACGGCGTGCTCCAGGTGTCTGGACGTGACTGCTTCCTCTGATTGGCTGCGTCCGTCCTGAGAAAGTGGTGCTTGTAGAAGAAGAAAGCAGGTTTGTTGTACTAGGGGACGTGAATGCTTCTCGGGCACCAGACGCCAATTTAGTTGTCCACGGAAATCACAGTTGCATCTTTTTGTTTTCCTCCCCGTTTGGATTGAATGGTTTAGACCATGGGGATGAGACAGGGGAGAGGACCACTTGGTGAGAGACCGGTGTGAGACCAGGGGAGAGGACCAGGGGGGTTCAGGGGAAGGACAGGGGAGACCAGGTTGTGAACTTTTGTTGTTTTTAGGGACGGACACAGAAGGACTCCTCTGCTCGAGCGTGTTATGGTTCTGTTCATGGTTCTGTTCATGGTTCTGTTCATGGGTTCTGTTACCTGTCTGTATTCTGCTATTCTTTTATTTTTCTACCCTGTATCCGTTATTCTACCTCTGTACCATATGTTATTTTTATTCTGTCGTTTTGATGGTTCAGAAGTTTACTCAAATTGTACCCACAAAAAATGCTGGTGCGAGGCCACGCCGGAAAAGTCCCACAGATGTCATAAGTTCATAAACCCTTTAGCAGTAGGCAAGGTTATTGGTATTGCACAGTCCACACACGGAATCACCAAGGGACAAGGCTTTAAATCGAAAGTCAGGATTAAATCCTGTTTTTAAACTGGATTAGAATATTGCCCGTTACACGTATTCTGGAAGACTGTTTTTAGCCTGCATAAAATCTGAAAACACAGCCTCCCCCATGTTTAGTCCTGACTCTGGGACCAGCGGAGACCAGTCCCTGTGCTCCTCAGAGTCCAGCTGGAGGCCAGTCCCTGTGTCCTCAGAGTCAGCAGGAGGCCAGTCCTGTGCTCCTCAGAGTCCCGCAGGGGCCGTCCCTGTGCTCCTCAGTCCTTTCCCGAGCAGGAGGCTCAGTCCCTGTGGCCTTCCTCAGGAGTCCCAGCAGGAGGACCTGTCCCTGTGCTCCTCAGTCCCAGCAGGAGGACCAGTCCCTGTGCTCCTCAGTCCCAGCAGGAGGCCAGTCCCTGTGCTCCTCAGAGTCCCAGCAGGAGGCCAGTCCCTGTGCTCCTCAGTCCCAGCAGGAGGCCCAGTCCCTTGCTCCTCAGAGTCCCAGGCAGGCAGGCCATCCGGTGCTCCTCAGGTCTTAGCAGGAGGCCCAGTCCCTGTGCTCCTCAGAGTCCCAGCAGGAGGACAGTCCCTGTGCTCCTCAGTCCCAGCAGGAGGACCCGTCCTGTGCTCCTCGAGTTCCAGCAGGGAGGCCAGTCCCTGTGCACATCAGTGTTCCAGCAGGAGGCCTAGTCCCTGTGCTCCTCAGTTTAGCAGGAGGCAGTCCCTGTGCTCCTCAGAGTCCCAGGCAGGAGGCCCAGTCCCTGTGCTCCTCGAGTCTTAGCAGGAGGCCCAGGTCCCTGTGCTCCTCAGAGTCGTAGCAGGAGGCCCTGTCCCTGTGCTCCTCAGTCCCAGCAGGAGGGCCAGTCCCTGTGCTCCTCAGTCTTAGCAGGAGGCCAGTCCTGTGCTCCTCAGAGTCCCAGCAGGAGGCCAGTCCCTGTGCTCTCAAGAGTCCCTGCAGGAGGCCAGTCCCTGTGCTCCTCAGCGTCACAGCAGAGGCCAGTCCCTGTGCTCCTCAGAGTTCCACGTGGTTATTATAGCATTAACATTTGTTCGAGATCTTAAAGCTGGGTCTCTATTTTCAAAGCTCCTGTAAAAATCTAATACTTATTTCTATGTCTGAGCCAAAGGGTCAAATAGTGACTCACAGGGGACGGATTGGATCCGTCAGCACAATGACCTGGGGGAGATACGTCGGATTTATCCACTAATAGAAAACACCATTTCTCACACTTTTTCTATCGCGACAAACAACAGTTCAGTCTCGAAACAAAACTATAGGTTCAGCAGACTTTAAGTTTCTAATAAATAATGTTTACCTGTTTTTCATCACACAATTCTTTCTATGTTTTTAGCCTTCGTCAAAGGACTTTACCAAGTTGTGATGTCGTCGACACTGGAATAGAAAATCGAATCAGACTCAGTGGTCTCTCTTGGTCTCTCTCTGGTCTCTCTCTGGTCTCTTTTGGTCTCTCTCTGGTATCTCTCTGGTTCTCTCTGGTCTCTCTCTATGGTCTCTCTTGGTTCTCACTCTGTCTCTCTCTCTGGTTCTCTCTCAGGGTCTCTCTCTGGTCTCTCGCTGGTCTCTCTCCGGTCTCTCTCTCTGGTCTCTGCTCTCTGGTGTCTCTCTGGTGTCTTCTGGTTCTCTCTCTCTGGTCTCTCTGGTCTCTCTCTGGTCTCTCTCTGGTCTCTCTGGGCTCTCTCTCTGATGTACTCTCTGGTTGTTCTCTGGTCGCTCTCTTGGCATCTCTCTGGTCTCTCTCGGTCTCTCTGGCTCTCTCTCTGTCTCTTCTGGTCTCTCTTGGTCTCTCTCTGGTCTCTCTCTGGCCTCTCCTCTTGGCCTCTCTCCGGTCTCTCTCTGGTCTCTCTCTGGTCTCTCTCTCTGGTCTCACTCTCTGGTCTCTCTCTGGTCTCTCTCTGCGTCTCTCCTTCTGGCCTCTCTCTATGGCCTCTCTCTGGCCTCTCTCTGGCCTCTCTTGGTCTCTTCTCTGGTCTCTCTCTGGTCTCTCTTGGTCTCTCTCTCTGGTCTCTCTTCTGGTCTCTAGGGTCTCTCTCTGTCTAAACAGTGAAAATAGTAATTCTCACCTAAACACATCTTAACATAAAAAACATCAAATATCAGGATATCGTTTAAATGAGTTCAGTTCGAATCTAATCTTAACATTTCAGTTTTATTTTGTATAAAATTGTATGAAATAAACTTTTAGCCACAGGCCCCCCCCCCCCCCCCCCCCCCCCCCCCCCCCCCCCCCCCCCCCCCGCCGGAGATACAAAGCACTGATGCCGTGTTTTATACATTTTTACTTTAACTTTCAAAGGCTTTTACATAATCTCACCTTTTCCCGCGTTGGCCCGGTTCAAACCTCTGCATTGCTGTTATATTTGTATATGCTTGTTTTTAGACGACTGAATGGAAGATCTCCACCGTTTCCATGGTTACCACTTTGTATATACGTCATTTAAACAAGTCTCTCCTCCCTCTCTACGCTGCAGATGAAACGGGAAATCTGTCTGGGAGTTTTGGAGATATATTTTTTACTCCATTTTCTGGCTGATAACCAGGAAAGCTTGTTCTCATGTTGGGTTTGTGCGACAGGATTCCTTGGGTTGTGTCTTCTTCTAGGATCTGGGTTTCTTTTAAAGTCATTAGATGACGGTTCTCTTGTACGGCTCGCCTGTTACGAATGTGTCCACAAGTCGTATTCTTCAACTTGCATAAAAGTCATTTTTAAATAATATTGGGTTGTTTTTGTGGTTTGTGCTGATGACAAGGGGCGGGGTTTAGTATGATGTCCACAGATCGGAGAGATTGACCCGGAGCGTTCTGTGAGGGCCAGAGCAGAACATGAGTGAAAATGATGAGAAAAATAGTCTAAAACTGCTGAAATTAGGCAAAATCATGTGTCTTATTTGGGATTAGATCGATGTAAGAGTTTTAAGACTTTTTAAGTGTATATGTTGCGGCCCTGCAGTACGGAGGCGTGTCGAGTTGTGGGGTGTCGGGTAGTGACGTCATACGCGACACCGCCCATCCGCGTGATGTGCATGGATCTATTATAATACGGGTATGCAGTAGTAGTGAGTAATATCTATGCCCAATGAATTTAAGCGGCATTAAGTATTTATGGCGCTGTCATTGTCAATATTCTGTAGTGGGGGAAAATGGACGACATTTTGTCAATATTCAAGTAGTAATTTGGCTACAAAAGATGCCATTACCTTCAGACTATTCATTCAATAGGGATTTGAAGCAGCTCAGGACAAAAGTTAATGAGTTCAACTAATGCCAGTGCTTATGTATAATGTGTACATTCATTTATTAAAGGGCCTATGGTTGGTGGCTCAAATCCTGGCAGCCCCAAGTGCAGTCTGGTTTGTTCTTGAGCAATGCACTTCACCCACATGTGTGGACATAGTGAGAGAACGGCTTGGTGGTGGCCAAATAGCACAGTTTAGTAGACTGGCATCCTCCAACCCAGTGTGGACACACTGTGTGGAATAAATGAATAAAGTAGTGTGGCGTTGTTGAGAATTGTCAACACAGGATTGAAATAGTACATTACTAGTTAAAGATATATTATTACACCACCACCACCACCACACACTCTACCCCCATGGTCTCCACATACTGATTCATAAAGAGAAAAGCCATAACATTTTTGTGCCCAACTTTGGCCTTTTGGGACAAGCAGACACTCATTACCTATTGTGTTTGTCAAATTTGTATGTAGAAGAGTGAGATTAAACAAAAGAACAAATTGTATTTCTGGCATTTTATGTACATGCTTTTTTATGAATTTGTGTTATCTGAATGGCTCTGAAATGTAGACACTGAATAAGTTCAACACAAAACAAATTCTCTTTTATTATTATCATGAGAGAAAGGCTTCAGAGGAGAGCGCCAATCTCCATCTCTTGGAATGCCTTTCAGCCTCCTGCTGCTCCTCTGTAAATGCTCACTGAACATTTGCAATCATTTTAAACTCACTGTCAATAAAGAACAAATCACAGGATTAGATTGTGCATGTGCACGTGAAATATGTCCATCAATATTTAAATAATCTTACCTTGGTCATACTTTGGCACCTTTATGAATTTTTCGAATTCGCCTCTTGCTGAGGCAGGTGAAATGCCTCGGCCCAGGTTGTGAACTGTCACCTAGTAAGGAGTAAAATGTGTTACATTAACAAAACCGTTCACAAAAAACCAAATGCAGCCCTAAAAGGTGTTGTTTGTCCGGTATATTAATTGTCAGTGACTTGCACTTTTGATTTATGGTCTCTGTACATCAACAATGTTGCAATGCAGAGTTTTTAGTACGTGTAAGTCCAGGAAACATGTACCATGACTTGTGTATGTTTGAGGGGGGTTCAGTGTTTATGCACACTTTTCATTACATAGTCCTGTGCCAGCCTGGTGGCGCTCGGGCCCTACTAATGTAAAACAACTTTATATATAATATTGCTATTACTTCCGGTAAGAGCGTGCTAGACAATCTGATAAGGAAGGGGAGTGAAGCTTGGGTTGTTTTTTTTTCAAATCAAGTACCTCTCTGTCTCTTCTTTCTGCAAACTCTAGACCAATCACTTTAAAGAACAAATGTTACAATATTGCAAACACCTGGATTCGAGTTAAAAAACATAGCTCCATGACAAAACAAGATGCCCTTTCATGGGTTTGTCGTGGGTGAGATTTGTGCTTCTCCGCCTGTTTAAACCGGTTACACACGTGAGCGTGTTCCCCTGCTTCAGCACTGGAGCCTGATTCCACTCACTGAAATCAGCTCGGAATGCAACTGAATAGCAGACATAAAACATGTCCATTTGTGCACACTCAGAAACACAAAATATCTTGGAACATGCATCCAATACCCTATGGTCAGTTGACTTTGTAATGTGATAGGAATACATCGGGGGGGGGGGGGGCGAGCTAATCACTTAATTGTAACTAATTCTCATGTTCTTGGAAAACATGTAAAGAGTTATGTTTTTTTCTCTTATTACCATTTTAACGATTCAAAATTGACTTGGGCAATATTATCTTGTATTATTATACTTGTACCTATTATACTATGTACCTGAATGTCGATGGCACATGGACTCTTAGAAGAAACCCATACCAAAATTGCTTTCTCTGCAATGTATTAGTTCACTTCTAAAAAACTTTCTAGTCAGGGTGATGTGCATTTATTCATTGAATACACTGTAATGGAGAGACGGCTAAAAATAAATAAAACCGTGTTGGTTGACACTTACTGTTTGCGTCGGTCTGCCAGTCTTCTTCACGGAGATACTTGCATGAAGTTCAGAGGGATTCAAATTCTGTTGTCGGCGTGTCGGGTAGTGACGTCACTACCGACCCGCCTACTACTCGACCGCCTCCGTACTGCAAAGCCGCAGACAGACCCTTCTCGTCTTTCCTTCGCTGCGCCCCAGAGCATCCTCAGTAGTGGAGCAGGGAAGGGTATTCTGGGCAGGGCTCGTCCCAAGGGGGGGGCGAGGCCTGTGCGAACTCGAAACGCGGAGGCCATGCCCTGACACTTTTTTCCCAGGATCTGAGAAAGTTTTTTCCGGTTATAATCTTTGACATTTACATTCAGCACCACCTCGCGCGGTGCTTGACGTGATCCAGCACGCGCTTAACCGAGTGTTTCGCTTCCTATGCCAAGCGTTTGGCGCGCGCACGTTACACACGCACACACTCTCTACGGGTGCAATATGGTCGCGGTCTTTTTAGCTGACATGTCCTCTTACGTCTGTGGCCAAAATGGTCGAGCAACTCAAAAGATTGAACCAAAAGGGAGTCTTTTTCTTCTAATAGTTAGATTTGGGCAAATTGCGCAAAATGGCTATGAGGCGGAGTCAATATTATTTTTTTCTCATCAAATAACGTTTTTGCCATGCCTCACACACTTGGACAACATACACTCCTCCTCCTCCACATGACAACAACAAAATACTCTTACACCTCCATCTCCACACATCTGACCACACAAAAACACTCCAGCTAGCTAAAGCTAGGACATACAGTGAGTTTGCTAGGCTTTTAAAAAATATGTTTTTGATTGTGGATATTCGGACTAAACATTGGCAATAGGCAGCGCTCACACACCCTGTCACACGCTGATCCTCACCTCTCTTGCTCAACACATGGGGTCTGCCTCTTGCTCACACCTGTATCACTGTCCTCCTCCTCCTCCTCCTCCTCCTCCTCGGCCACACAACAGGGTCTGCTTCCTCTGCTCACACCTGTATCACTGCTCCTCCTCCTCCTCCTCCTCCTCCTCCTCAGCTCAACAAAAGGGGTCTGCTCCTATGCCACACCTGTCTCACTGCTCCTCCTCCGCGAGTATCCATCTCTCCTACACTGCGATCATTCCGTTATTTCTTTGTATCTCACTCAGACACTGCTAAAGTTATCTGACAGTTTTTTCGGAGGACCCGTTGCATACATAGCTGCCCGCGCGCCTGCTGTTTACAAATCGCTTTGGTGAAAATTTGACGTTACTTGTAAAAAATGTTCTTGTGATCAAACGAAATCAAGAGGGTCCAGAGAAGGGGTTAGGGTTCCAAATTTGGGGAGTGCAGTCTCCTTTGGGGACCCTTGAACTGTGTTTTATAATCATAATAAAAGGAAGGAGATTTGCGAGGCCCCTGTGTGGTGCGAGGCCCTGTGCGCGGCACATGTCGCACAGCCTTGGCGGGGGCCTGATTTTGGGAGAGGGGTTTAAGTCAAGAGAGGGCATTATTTTATTTTCTAATTCATACAAAAATGATAAATAGACTGTAAAAGTGGTCCAAAAGGCCATGGAGTATAAGCACTCCGTTCAGTAGGTGGCTGTATACGGGCAATATTGATCTTAGCCGCCATTAAAGAACAGAAGCAGCCTCCATCAGTCTGCGGCATGCGCCTCGCCTCAGTCTTTGTCTAGCGTCTGAGGAGGTGGGTCACGTTTTTACACTCTAACATGATTTCGGTGTTTATAATTAGAAAAAACTTTGAATATCCAAAGTTAAATTGTTATTTATGTTGTTACAATTGCAAATGTACAAAGTCAGAGCCTTTTGAATCCCATGTTTTAAGTCTGTAGTTTACCCAGTGTATGGAGACGGAATGAATAATATTTAAGTGTGCAGGCCTTAAGCCTAGTGTTTCTACTGTCGGTTTATGTGGATAGTGTTAGTTTCTACTCTGTTGCTAATTCCTGACAATAGTTTTATGGATTCATTATTTTATAAGTCTATTTCAACCTGTGATGCGGTGAATAAAGACACAGTTCTTGTTGGAAATAGTTTATTATTAAACAGTTTTCAGCACTCCAAAAACAGCAAAACAATAATAGTGTATACATTACGGTGTATTATATGTTAGATCTAAGTTATATATATGTTAGATATAAGTTAATTATATTGTTAGATTGTCCAACAGTCTCCTGTATATCAGGCTCCTGAGCCCCAAACTGCTTTTCCTTCGAAGCCCAATAGCTCTAAGCTCCATAGTGCCTCGTCCATGCTCCTGCTGCAGCCGCTCCGTGCTTCCTTCCAATACACACACACGGACAATCACAGCGAGCTTCCTTGCGCGGACCCTTAAAGGGGAGCAATTATGTAAAATCTGGCCAAAGGTGGTACTGCAGTACAGTCAATATTTTGTAGTCCATCACTCACTCTCCCTGACTCAGGTTGCCGATTCTCACCAAATCCAGCTGCCAAACACAGGGCATTAATTTATTCAGTTGTTTGTCCGTCTCCATTCACATTTCCATGACCGCCGTGTAAGTGCTGAGATGGATGTTTTGATTAATGTTTTTTTTATTATTATTATTTGGCATTTGAGGATAAAAAACAAAAACAAAATAAAAGCACTTAATTCTACATAGTTATGCAAATAAAATAAAGCAATTGCAGTTCCAAAATATGAGTGGGAAGAATGGATGTGGAACGTATTTCTTCAGCGTATCAACATCGGGTTTGCTCCAGAGGTATCACTTTTTACCATTTTATTTTTTCCCTAACATGTAAAGTCCCACATCAAAAAGAGACTAACATTATTTTAATTTGGGGGTACATGTGGTCTTAAAAGATTATTTTTACAATTAAAGCTATAATCTCAAAAAAACGTCTTGACCTTCATCTTTTACCGTTTTTAGAGCAATCTGTCATAGAATGTGATAACATGCAATAATTACACTAAGACATAGCCCTGGATCGAACCCGGGTTCCTGCATCGTAAGCGCACAGTTTAGACCATAGGAGTCTAGTGGTTCCCAAATGTGGGGGTCCTGACCCCCCGGGGGTCGCGGGAACCCTGGGGGGTCGCAAGATGATTTCCACACAAAAGGACTATAAATATTTTTAATAACGTTAGTAATTTGTCCCCCCCCAAAGCTTAATGCAGCGTCAATCATAAATCCTCACGTTAACACAGCCACAATGCCGCAGTCGACAAAGGTGTCCTGCCTGTTGGGTTGTAAAACTAAAGGTGTTTGGAGGTACAAAATAAATAATACTGCTTTAAAATGAAAACGTGGTTAATATCTACAACAGAAAAACCGGACGGGGGAGGAAAAAGTCTCTTGTATCAGGGGCTGATGGTGCGAAGAGAGGGAGAGAGGGCAGAGGACGGGAGGAGGGAGAGGAGGGAGAGAGGGCCAGAGAGGGAGGGCAGGGAGGAGCCGTGGGCAGAGGAGGGAGGGAGGGAGGGAGGGCAGAGGAGGGAGAGAGGGCCAGAGGAGGGAGGGAGGACAGAGGAAGGAGGGAGGGAGAGCGGGAGAGGGCTGCGGAGGGGAGGGCAGCGGAGGGAGGGAGGGCCAGAGAGGGTGGAGGGCAGCGGAGGGACTGAGAGGCAGCGGAGGGAGAGAGGCAGAGGAGGGCGAGAGGAGGACAGAGGAGGGGAGAGGGCAGAGGCGGGAGAGGAGGGCAGCCGGTTGTAGAACAGGCGTTAAAGAGGCCCTGGCTTTTCGGAGTCAAGGTAAAGAGGTCCGCACCATTAAAAGCCGGGTGGTCCGGTTTTGCCTTAATGACAGTAACTTTGGAAGAGACGCCGCGGGGATTGAACGATAAAGTACACAGCAGAATGCGGCCACCCGCTTTTAATGTGCGGAACCTCTTTACCGCTGACTCCGGAAAAGCCGGGCTCTGTAAAGCGCTGTTCTACGCTGCCTCTCTCCCTCCTCTGCCCTCTCTCCCTCCTCTCGTCCTCCCTCTCCCTCCTCTGCCCTCTCTCCCTTCCGCTGCCCTCTCTCCCATCCGCTGCCTCTTCCCTCCTCTGCCCTCCTTTCCCTCCGTCCGCATGACCCTCTGCCCGCTGCCCCCTCTCTACCTCCCTCCGTACTCTGTCTCCCTCCCTTCTGCCCTCTCTCCCTCCTCTGCCCCTCCCTTCCCTCCATCCCCTCCTCTGCCCCTCTCGCCTCCTTGCCTCTCCCTCCTCTGCCCTCTCTCCCTCCCTCTGCCCTCTCTCCCTCCCTCTGCCCTCTCTCCCTCTCTTCGCACCATCAGCCCTCTGATACAAGTGACTTTTCTCCCTCGGGTTTTCTGTTGTAGATATTAAAAACCACGTTTATTTAAAGCAGGCTATTATTTATTTGTAGACCTCCCAAAACCTTTAGTTTTAGCAAACACAGCAGGGGACACGCTTTGTCGCTTTTGCGCTGTGAGCTCGGTGTTACTGTGATGATTTTGCTTGACGCTGCAATGATGGGGACAAAATTACTAAAGTTATTAAAATATAATTATAGTCTTTTTTGTGTGGAAGGAAATCATTTGCGAACCCCCCAGGGGTTCCCGCGACCCCCCGGGGGGGTCAGGACCCCACTTTGGGAACCTCTAGACTCTAGTGGTTCTAAACTGTTTTGCGCTTTACGTTGCAGGGAACCCGGGTATCGATCCAGGGCTATGTCTTTTTGTATTGATTTAATGCATTGTTATCACATTCTACTGACAGATTGCTCTAAAAACGGTAAAAGATGCAAGGTCAAGAGTTTTTTGCAGATTATATGCTTAATTGTAAAAAATAAATCATTTAAGACCAACATGTACCCCAATTAAAATATTGTTAGGTCTCTCTTTGTGACTGTGGGACTTTTACATGTTAGGGAATACAATAAAATGTAAGGTGTGATATCCTCTTGAGCAAACCCTGATGTTGATTACGGTGAAGAAATACGTTCAACATCCATTTCTTCCCACTCCTATTTTGACATCAATTGCTTATTTCTTTTTGCAATAAACTAATGTTATATTACATTAAGCTTTTATTTTGTTTTTGTTTTTATCTCAAATGTCCAATAATAATATAAAAAAAAATTAATCAAAACATTCATTCGCATTAGCACGGCTGTCATGGCATGTTGAATGGAGCGGACAACCAACTGTAAATAATTCCCTGAGTTTGCTGCTGGATTTGGTGTGAATCTGGCAAACTGAGTCAGGGAGAGTGAGAGAGGACTACAAAATATTTGACCTGTGACTGCGAGTACCCACCTTTGGCCAGATTTTTACATATTGCTCCTTTAATGGGTCGCGCAAGGAAGCTCCCTGTGATTGTCCGTGTGTGTTGTGTATTGAGAAGAGAGCACGGAGCGGCTGTGCAGCAGGAGCTATGGACGAGGGCGACTATGGAGCAGAGAGCTTGTGCTTCGAAGGAAAAATTGCAGTTTGGCTCAGAGACTGATATACAGGAGACTGTGGACTATCGTAAAATATATACTACTTATATCTAACATATATATAACTTAATCTAAACGATAGTATACACTCGTATTGTATTACCACTATTATTGTTTTGCTGTTTGTGCTCTGAAAAGCTGTTTAATAATAACTATGTTTCGACAAGAACTGTGTTCTTTATTTACCCCCCCGCATCCAGTGAAATGACTTATAAAATAATGAATCCATAAAACTATTGTCCAGGATTTAGCAGACAGAGTAATACTAACACTATCCACATCAAACCTACAGTAGAATAACATTAGGCTTAAGGCCTGACACACTTAAACATTTCCGTCTTCCCAATCACTGTAAACTTCAGGACTTAAAAATGGATTCAAAAGGCTCTGACTTGTACATTTCGCTTTGTAAAACATAAATAACATTTTATGTTTTGGATATTCAAAGTTTCTAATTTATTAAACCGAAAATCATGTAGAGTGATAAAAACGTGATCCCACTCCTCAGAGCGAGACAAAGAGCTGAGCGAGGCGCCATGCGCAGGACTGATGGAGGCTGCTTCGGTTTCTTTAATGGCGGGCTTAAGATCATATTCTGCCGTATACTGCCACCTACTGAATGGAAGTGTTATATCCATGCCTTTGGACCAATGTTACAGGTCCTCTTTATCATTTTTGTTGAAGGTAGAAAATTAAAATAATGCCACTCTCTTGGATTAAACCCTCTCCAAAATCAGGCCCGTCCTAAGCGGCTGTCGACTGTGCCGTCGCCACCGGGCCCGCACCACCCCCCCCCAAAAAAAAAAAAAAAATAACAGGGGGTCCTCGCAATCTTCCTTCCTTTTATTTTATTTTATAAATACACTAGTTCACGGGTCCCAAAGGGCAGACTGCACTCCAAATTTTGGAACCCTAAACCCCTTTCTCTGGACACTCTTTGATTTCGTTGATCAAAAGAAACTTTTTTTACAAGTAAAGTCAAATATTTTCACAAAGCGATTTGTAACTGGCACGGCGCGCGGGCAGTATGTATGAACGGGTTCCTCCGAAAAAACTGTTCAGATAATTTAGCAGGTGGTCTGAGTGAGATACAAAGAAAGTAACGGGAATGATCGCAGTGTAGGAGAGTGGCATTATCGCGGAGGTGGGAGCAGTGGAGGACAGTGTGAGCAGAGGAAGCAGACCCCTTTGTGTGTGAAGCAGAGGAGGAGGAGGAGGAGGAGGAGGAGGGAGCAGTGATACAGGTTGTGAGCAGAGGCAGCAGACCCCTTTGTGTGAGCAGAGGAGGGGGAGGAGAGGAGGAGGCAGAGGAGCAGTGATACAGGTGTGAGCAGTGGAGCAGACCCTTTGTGTGTGCAGAGGAGGTGGAGGAGGATCAGCGGTGTGACAGGTGTCGTGAGCGCTGCTATTGCCAATGGTTTTGTCCGAATATCACATCAAAAAAACAATATTTTTAAAAGCTTAGCAAACACACTGTTGTCTAGCTTTAGCTAGCTGGAGTGTTTTTGTTGTGGTCAGAGTGTGTGGAGGAGGAGGTGAAGAGTATTTTGTTGTTGTAGTGTGGAGGAGAGGAGTGTTTTGTTGTCAGAGTGTGTGGAGGCATGGCAAAAACGTTTATTTGATGAGAAAATAATAATTATTGACTCCGCCTCAATAGCTTTTGGCGCATTTTGCCCCAAATTAACTATTAGAGAAAAATAGACTCCTTTTGGTTCACTCTTTTGAGTTGCTCTACTATTTTGCACAGGACCGGAAGAGACATGTCAGCTAAATAGACCGCGACAATATTGCAGTTAGAGTGTGTGTGACGTGTGTTCGTGCGCGCGCCAAAACGCTGCATAGGAGCGAAGAACTCGGTTACGAGCGTGCGGATTCGTCAAGCACGCGCCGACGGTGGTGCTGAATTCATGTGTCAAAGATTATAACGGAAAAACTTTCCTCAGGGATCTGGAAAAAAGTGTTCAGGGCAGGGCCTCGCGGTTTCGTTGTTCGCACAGGCCTCGCACCCCCTTGGGACGGGCCTGCCCAAATTACCCTCCATGCTCACTTATGAGGGAAGGCTCTGGGGGCGCAGCGAGAAGGAACGAGAGGGTCTGTCTGCGGCTTGCACGTACGGGAGGCGTGTCGTAGTGTAGGGTGTCGGTAGTTGACGTTCACTACCCGGACACGCCTACTACATGAATTTTTGAATCCACTTGAACTTCTGCAAGTATATCCGTTGAAGAGAAGCCATGGCGACCGTAGCAACCAGTAAGTGTCAACCAACTACGTGTTTTATTTTTTTTACGGCCCGTCCCTCCAGGTTACAGTGTATAATGAAATAAGCTTTGCACATCACCCTGACTAGAAATGTTTTTTACGAAGTGACACGATACATTGCAGAGGTAAAGCAATTTGTATGGGTTCCTTCTACGACGTCCCCTGTGCCATCGACATGTCAGGTACATTAGTCATAATAGGTACATAGTATATTATAAACAATATAATATGCCCAAGTCATTTTGCATTCGTTTAAAATTGGGAATAAGGAGAGAAAAACCATAACTCTCTTACATGTTTTCCAAGAACTGTGGAGAATTAGTTAGGCATTTATGTGATGTAAGCTCACCGATGTTTCCTATTCACAGTTTCAGAGTCGATCCTGACCATAGTTATTGGTATGATGTTCCAAGATCATTTGTGTTTCAGAGTGTGCAACAAATGGATGTTTATGTCTGCCTTTCAGGTTGCATCCGAATATTGTCAGTGATGGGAATCATGCTCCAGTGCTGAAGAAGGGGAAACGCTTCACGTGTGTAACCTGTTTTCAACATGGCGGGAGAATGCACAATTGCTCTCACACGTTGCAAACCCATGAAAGGGGCATCTGTTTGTCAGGGTGCCTATGTTTTAACTTCGATCCAGGTGTTGTGCAATATTTTAACATGTGTCTTTAAAGTGATTGTCTAGAGTTGTCAGAAGAGAGGACAGAGAGGTACTTGATTTGAAAAAAAAAAACAACCCAAGCATCCTCCCCCTTCCTTTCTGATTGGTCTACACGCTCTCTTACGGAAGTATTAGCATGATTTATATAAGGTTTGTTTTACATTAGTAGGCCCCGGCGCCACCAGTTGGCACAGGGACTATTGTAATGAAATTGTGCATAAAAACCCACTGAACCCCCTCAAACATAAACATGTCATGGTACCAAGTTTCCTGGACGTACACTGTACTAAAAACTCTGCATTGCAACATTGTGGATGTACAGTGACCATAAGTCATAAGTGCAAAGTCACTGACAATTTATTAAACCGGACACAACACTTTAGGGCCTGCATTTGGTTTTGGTGAACTGTGTTGCTTGAATGATGTAACACATGTACTCTTATCTAGGGTGACAGTTCCCACTCTGGCCGAGGCATTTACCTGCCTCAGCAAGAGCAATTGAAAACTTCATAAAGGGGCAGTATGAACCATGGTAAGATATTTTAAATATAAAAAATTACAAAAAAAATTTAAATTTTTTGATGGACATATTTCACTGTGCACTGCACAATCTAATTGTGATTGTTCTTTTCATGGGACAGTGAGTCTTTAAAATGATTGCAATGATTGGTGAGGCCATTTACAGAGGACGTAGGGCAGCAGGGAGGCTGAAAGCACTTTCCAGAGAGATGGAGATGGGGCTCTCCTCTGAAAGCTTTCTCTCATGATTATATAAAAGAGAATTTGTTTTGTGTTGAACTTATCATGTGTTACATTTCAGAGCTCATTCAGATAACACAAATGTCCTAAAAAGCATGTACATAAAATGCCAGAAAACCATTTGTTCTTTTGTTTAATCTCCCTCTTCTACATACAAATTTGACAAAACACAATAGTAATGAATGTCTGCTTGTGCCCAAAAGGCCAAAGTTGGGCACAAAAATGTTATGGCATGTTCTCTTTATGATCAGTAATGTGTGACCATGGGTGTAGGAGTGTGTGGTTTCGGTGGTGGTGGTGTAATAATATCTTTAACTTGTAATGTACTTTTCAATCCTGTGTTGACAGTTTCTAAAACGCCACATACTTTATTCTTTATTCCACACAGGGTGCTGTCACAGCTGGTTGGAGGTGCCAGGACTACTAATCTGTGATTTGGCCACCATCAAGCAGTCTTCACTATGTCCCACATGTGGGTGAAGTGCATTGCTCAAGTACTTACCTGGACTGCACTTGGGGCAGCCAGGATTGATCCCACCAACCAGAGCCTCTTTTATAAATGAATGTTCACATTAGACGATATGCACTGCTTTTTTTTGAATCAATAACTTTTGTCCTGATCTGCTTCAAATCCCTATTGTTTGATAGTCTGAAGTAATGGCGCTTATGTAGGCAAAATACTACATTTGATATTTCAAAATTCGTCCATGTTCCCCAATAAATAATATTGACCAATGACATGCGCCATAAAAAGTCTTTATTGCGCATAAAATTCATTGGGCATAGAGTTAGTTATCTCCATACTACTCATATACCCGTATTATAATAGATCCATGCTCTACACGCGGATCGTGGGCTCACGCGTGTCGAGTAGTGACGTTCACTACCCGACACGCCCACTACTCGACACGCCCTCCGTACTGCAGGCGCAGACAGATACACTTGTAAAAAGTTTATAACTCTTAAATCGATCCTAATCCCAAATTAAGACACTGTTTTGCCTAATTTTCAGCATTTTAGATATTTTTCATAACTTTTCACTCTCTGTTTGCTTGGCCCGCACAGAACGCTCCGGGTCGAATCTCTCCGATTCCTGTGGACATCATAGCTAGACCCCGCCCCCTTGTCAATCAGCACAACACAAAAAACAACCCAATATTATTTAAAAAATTGGAACTTTATGCCAGTGGAATACGGACTTTGTGGACACATTCGATAACAGCGCAGCCGTACAGAGAACCGTCAATATGATCTTTAGAAAGAAACACAATCCTAGAAGAAGAACAACACAACCAAGGCTCTGTCGCACAACACCCCAACATGAGAACAAGGCTTTCCTGGTTACAGCAGAAATATGTGAGAGTAAAAATATATATCAAAAACTCCCAGACATTTCTCACTTTAATCTGCATCGTAGAGAGGCTGGAGGAGGAGGCTCTTTTGTTTTAACATGCGTATATTCAAGTGGTAACCATGGAAACGGTTGAGATCCCTTCCATTCAGTCGTCAAAAAACGCATATAGAAAATATACAGGCAATGTTTTTACAGAGGTTTGAACCGGGCCACGCTTGGGAAAAGGATGGATATGGCCTTTGAAGTGAAAGTAAAAGTATAACACGGCTCAGTGCTTTGTTACCTGTGGCTAAGTTTATTTCATTACCAATATATACAAAAAACAAAATGAAAAGTTAAATGACGATATCGAACTGAACTCATTTGAACTATATCTGATATTTGTTGTTTTTTCTGTTAAGATGTATGTTTAGGTGAGAGAATTACTATTTCACTGTTTAGACCAGAGAGAGACCAGAGAGACCAGAGAGAGACCAGAGAGAGTAGACCAGAGGAGAGACCAGAGAGAGAGACCGAGAGAGACAGAAGAGGCCAGAGAGAGGCCAGAGAGAGGCCAGAGAGAGAGGCCAGAGAGAGACAGAGAGGAGACAGAGATTGAGAACCGAGAGTGAGACCAGAGAGAGAGACCAGAGAGAGACAGAGAGAGACCAGAGAGAGGCCAGAGAGAGAGGGCCAGAGGAGAGACCAGAGTGAGGACCAGAGAGAGAACAGAGAGAGACCAGAGAGAGAGGCCAGAGAGACCAGAGAGAGACCCAGAGAGAGAGGCCCAGAGAGAGGAGACCTGAGGGAGACACCAGAGAGACATCCAGAGAGAGAGCCCAGAGAGACCAGAGAGAGACCTGAGCAGAGACCAGAGAGACCAGAGAGAGAGAAACCTGAGAGGACACAGAGAGACACCAGAGAGAGAGACCAGAGAGAGAGACCAGGGAGATGAGACCAGAGAGAGACCAGAGAGAGCCCAGAGAGAGGACTCAGAGAGAGAGACCAGAGAGAGAGTCCAGAGTGGAGACCCGAGAGAGAGACCAGAGAGAGACCTCATGAGAGAGACCCAGAGAGAGACCAGAAAGAGCCCAGAGAGAGCCAGGAGAGAGTACCAGAGATGAGACCACAGGTCTGTTAGCATTTTCTGATCCGTCGTCGACCGAATCGACAACTTGGTAAAGTCCTTTGACGAGGCTAAAAAACATAGAATAGAATTGTTGTGATGAAAAAAAAGTTAAACAGTATTTATTAGAAACTTAAAGCTGCTGAAACCTTAAAAGTTTTGTTTCGAGACTGAAATGTTGTTTGTCGCGATAGAAAAAGTGTGAGAAATGTGTTTATTGTGGATAACAATCCGAGTCATCTCCCAGGGCATTGTGCTGACGTTAGATCCAACAGTCCCTGTGAGTCACTATTGAATCCTTTGGGCTCAGACAGAATTAAGTATAGATTTTTACATGAGCTTTGAAAATAGAGACACAGCTTTTAAGTCTCGCACCAAATGTTAATGCTATAAGAACCACGTGGACACTATGAGGAGCACAGGGGACTGGCTCTCTCTGCTGTGGACTCTGAGGAGAACGGGACTGGCCTCCTGCTGGGACTTGAGGCGCACAGGGGAGCTGGCCTTCCTGCTGGGACTTGAGGGAGCACAGGGACTGGCTCGCTGCTAAGATGTGGAGCACAGGGATCTGGCCTCCTGCTGGGCCTGAGGAGCACAGGGAATGGCCTCCTGCCTAAGATTGAGGAGCAACATGGGCTGGCCTCTGCTAAAGACTTGAGGAAGCACAGGGACTGGCCTCCTGTGGGGACTCTGAGGAGCACCAGGGACTGGCCTCCTGCTAAGACTGTAGGAGCACAGGGACTGCCTCCTGCTGGGACTCTGATGGCACGGGGTTGCTCCTGCTGGGACTGAGGAGCACAGGGACTGGTCTCTGCTGGGACTGAGGAGCACAGGGAATGTGGTCTCCTGCTGGGGACTCTGAGGAGCAACACAGGGATGGCTCTGCTAAGATCTGGAGGAGCCACAGGGTTGGCCTCCTGCTGGGACTCTGAGGAGCACAGGGACTGGCTCCTGCTGGGGACTGAGGAGCACAGGACTGGCCCTCTCCAGATGGGACTTTTTCTTTGGGGAAGTGGAGCACTGGGACCTGGCCTCCTGCTGGGACCTGAGGAGCACAGGGGAAGGTCTCCTGGCTGGATGAGGAGACAGGGACTGGTCTCCTGCGGGGACATCTGTGGAGAACAGGGAATGGCCTCCTGCTGGACTGGGAGCACAGGACTGCCTCTGCTGGGACTCTGAGGAGCACAGGGACTGGCCTCCTGCTGGGACTCTGAGGAGCACAGGGATGCCCTCCTGCTGGGGACCCTCTGCGAGACAGGGACTGGTCTCACTGCTGGTCCAGAGTCAGGACTAAACATGGGAGGCAGTGTTTCAGATTTTAGGCGCTAAAAACAGTCTTCCAGAAAAACGTGAGACGGGCCAATTTCAATCAGGTTAAAAACAGGATTTATTCCTGTACTTTCTGATTTAAAGCTTGTCTAGTGAGTTGCCGTGTGGGGACTGTGCTTATACCAATAACCTTGCCTAATGCTAAAGGGTTATGAACATCATGGACATCAGTGACTTTTCGCGTGCCGCGCACCAGCACTTTTTGTGTTACAATTATGAGCTAAACTTCTGAACCATCAAAACGGACTGAATAAATAATAACTTTGTACATGTAGATACGGATACAGGTGGGTAAAAAAAATAAGAGAATACAGTAATACATAAAGGTGTACAGAACCATGAACAGACCATGACAGAACCCATGAACAGAACCATGAACACGCTCAGAGCATGAGGCAGTCATTCTGTGTCCGTCCTAAAGAACAACAATGTCACATTGGTCCCCATAAGTGTTCCATCCACATGGGACGGCGTGCTCCGGTGTCTGGCCGTGACTGCCTTCTCTGATTGGCTGCGTTCTTAGTCCGTCCTGAGAACGAGGTACTTGTAGACAGAAGAAGCAGTTTGTTGGCTGGGGGACGTGAATGCTTCTCGGGCACTATGACGCCATTTTGTGTCCTCGGAATTCCACAGTTGCATCTTTGTGTTTTCCCCCGTTTGGATGATGGTTTATAGACAGGGGAGAGACCAGGGAGAGACCAGGTGATGATGACCTGGAGTGATGAGACCAGGGGCAGAGACCAGGGGAGAGATCAGGGGAGGGAGACCAGGGGGAGAGATCCGGTTCGTGAACTTTGTTGGTTTTTAGGACGGACACAGAATGGACTCCTCTGCTCGGCGTGTTCATGGTTCTTGTTCATGGTTCTGTTCATGGTTCTGTTCATGGTTCTGTTCACCTGTCTGTCTGTCTGTATTCTTTTATTTTTTACACCTGTATCCGTATCTTACATGTACATATGTTATTTTTATTTGTCGTTTGATGGTTCAGAAGTTTACTTCAAATTGTCACACAAAAAATGCTGGTGCGGAGTCGCACGCGGAAAAGTCATGAGGTCATATGTTCATAACCC
This sequence comes from Knipowitschia caucasica, assembly GCA_964034765.1. Taxonomy (NCBI): domain Eukaryota; kingdom Metazoa; phylum Chordata; class Actinopteri; order Gobiiformes; family Gobiidae; genus Knipowitschia; species Knipowitschia caucasica. The sequence continues at coordinate 37,621,005 of OZ035835.1, forward strand.
TTTAGCATAGGCAAGGTTTTTGATATAGCAACAGTCCACACACTGGCACTCACGAGACAAGGCTTTAAATCAGAAAGTCAGGATTAAATCTGTTTTGTAACCTCGGATTTGATATTGCCCGTCTACGTTTTCTGGAAGACTGTTTTTAGCCTGCATAAATCTGAAACACTGCCTCCCCATGTTTAGTCCTGACTCTGGGACCAGCTGGAGCCCAGTCCCAGTGCTCTCAGAGTCCCAGCAGGAGGCAGTCCCTGTGCTCCTCAGAGTCCCAGCAGGAGGCCAGTCCTGTGCTCCTCAGAGTCCCAGCCAGGAGGCCCAGCCCCTGTGCTCCTCTAGTTTTCCCCGCAGGAGCCAGTCCCTGTGCTCCTCAGAGCCAGCAGGAGACCTGTCCCTGTGCTCCTCAGTCCCAGCAGGAGACCAGTCCCTGTGCTACCTCCAGTCCCAGCAGGAGGCCAGTCCTGTGTCCTCAGAGTCCAGCAGGAGGCCAGTCCCTGTGCTCCTCAGTCCAGCAGGAGGCCAGTCCTGTGTCCTCAGAGTCCCAGCAGGAGCCATCCTGTTGCTACCTCAGAGTCTTAGCAGGAGGCCAGTCCCTGTGCTCCTCAGAGTCCCCGCAGGAGACCCAGTCTGTTGATCTCAGTACCAGCAGGAGACGGTCCCTGTGCTCCTCAGTCCCAGCAGGTGAGGGCCAGTCCCTGTGCTCAGCAGAGTCCAGCAGGAGGCAGTCTGTGCTCCTCAGTCTTAGCAGGAGGCCAGTCCCTGTGCTCCTCAGAGTCCCAGCAGGAGCTCGTCCCTGTGCTCCTCAGAGTTCTTAGCAGGAGGCCAGTCCCTTGCTCTCTCAGAGTCTTAGCAGGAGGCCAGTCCCTGTGCTCCTCAGTCAGCAGGGAGGGCCAGTCCTGTGTCCTCAGTCTTAGCAGCCGAGGCCAGTCCACTGTGCCTCCTCAGAGTCCCAGCAGGAGGCCAGTCTCCCTGTGCCCTCAGAGTCCAGCAGGAGGCCAGTCCCTGTGCTCCTCAGGTCACAGCAGGGAGGCCAGTTCCCTGTGCTCCTCAGAGTTCCACGTGGTTCTTGTAGCCATTAACATTTGGTGCGAGACTTTAAGAGTGTGGTCTTCTATTTTCAAAGCTCAAGTAAAAATCTAAGATTATTTTGTCTGAGCCCAAAGGGTCAAATAGTGGGACTCACAGGGACTGTTGGATCACGTCAGCACAATGACTGGGGAGATGACGTCGGATTCTATCCACAATAAAACACAATTTCTCACACACTTTTTCTATCGCGTACAAAAACAAAATTTTCAGTCTCGAAACAAAACTTTTAGGTTCAGCAGCTTAAGTTTCTAATAAATAATGTGTAACTGTTTTTCTCACAACCATTCTATTCTGTGTTTAGCTCTTCAAAGGACTTACAAAGTGGTCGATTCGTCGACACGATCAGAAATCAAAAAGGACACAGTGGTCTTTCTCTATGGTCTCTCTCTGGTCTCTCTTGAGTCTCTTTTAGGTCTCCTCTCTGGTCTATCTCTGGTCTCCTCTCTGGTCCTCCTCTCTATGGTCTCTCTCTGGTCTCTCTCTCTGCGTCTTCTCTCTCTGGTCTCATCTCTGGTCTCTCTCTGGTCTCGTCTATGGTCTCTCTCCCTGGTCTCTCTCTCTGCGTTCTCTCTCTCTGGTGTCTCTCTGGTGGTCTCTCTGGTCTCTTCCTCTGGTCTTCTGGCTCTCTCTGGTCTCTTCCCCACACCCTGGTCTCTCTGGGCTCTCTCTCTGATTGTCTCTCTGGTTGTCTCTCTGGCTCTCTCTCTGGCCTCTCTCTGGTCTCTCTCTGGTCTCTCTGGCCTCTCTCTCTGGTCTCTCTCTGGGTCTCTCTTCTGGTCTCTCTCTGGTCTCTCTCTGGCCTCTATTCTCTGGCCATCTCTCTGGAGTCTCTCTCTGGTATCTCTTGGTCTCTCTCTTGGTCTCACTCTCTGGTCTCTCTCTGGTCTCTCTCTGGTCTCTCTCTGGCCTCTCTCACTGGCCTCCCTATGCCTTCTTGGCCTCTCTTAGGTCTCTCTCTGGTCTCTTCTGGTCTCTCTATGGTCTCTCTCTCTGGTTTCTCTCTGGTCTCTCTGGTCTCTCTTGGTCTAACAGTGAAAAATAGTAATTCTCACTAAACCAAACATCTTAACATAAAAAACATCCTATATCAGATATAGTTTCAAATGAGTTCAGTTCGAATCTCATTACATTTCAGTTATTTATTTTGTATAAATTGTATGAAATAAACTTTTAGCACAGGTACAAAGCACTGAGCCGTGTTAAACTTTTACTTTCACTTTCAAAGGCTCATAATCTCCTTTGCCCGCGTGGCCCGGTCAAACCTTGGCAATTGCTGTATATTTTTATATTTAAAAAATTTTGCTGTTTTTTGCCGACTGAATGAAGGATCTCACCGTTTCCATGATTACCACTTTGAATATACGTTCATTTTAAACCAGTCTCCTCCTCCCCTCCTTACGATGCAGATTAAAGGGAAATGTCTGGGAGTTTTTGATATATATTTTTCTCCCATTTTCTGGATGAAAACCAGGAAAGCCTTGTGTCTCATGTTGGGGTTTGTGTGCCAGGATCCTGGTTGCTGTTTCTTCTTCTTGGATTGATGTTTTCTTTCTAACGATTCATTATTGGTCGGTTCTTGTACGGCTGCGCTGTACGAATGTGTCCACAAAGTCCGTTTCTCACTTGGCATAAAGTCATTTTTTAAATTAATATTGGGTTGTTTTTGTGGTTTGTGCTGATTGACAAGGGGGCGGGGGTCTAGCTATGATGCCACAGATCGGAGAGATTGACCCGGAGCGTTCTGTGAGGGTCCTGAGCAGAAAATTAGAGTGAAAAGTGATGAGAAAAATAGTCTAAAAAATGCTGAAATTAGGCAAAACATGTGTCTTAATTTGGGATTAGATCGATTTAAGAGTTTTTTAAAGACTTTTTCAAGTGTATCTGTCTGCGGCTGCAGTGACGGAGGCGTGTCGAGTAGTGGGCGTGTCGGTAGATGACGTCACTACTCGACACGCCCAACTCCGCGTGTATGAGCATGGATCGATTATATTACGGGTATGAGTGAGTAGTGAGTACTATCTATGCCCAATGAATTTATGCGCAATAATGAATTTTATGGCGCCCTGTCATTGTCAATATTATTTATTTGGGGGAAATGGACGAATTTTGTAAAGATCAAAGTCGTTAATGTGCCTACAAAAGCTTGCATTACTTCAGACTATCAATCAATAGGGATTTGAAGCAGCTCAGGACAAACGTTATGAGTCAAATATTCAAGTGCTTATTTCTTATATGTGTACAGTCATTTATAACAGGGGCCTATGGTTGGTGGCTCAAATCCTGGCTGCCCCCAAGTGCAGTCTGGTATGTTCTTGAGCAATGCACTTCTCCACATGTGGTGGACATAGTGAGAGACTGCTTGGTGTGTGGGCCAATCAGCACAGATAGTAGCCTGGCATCTCCAACCCAGCTGTGACACACTGTGTGGAATAAATGAATAAAGTAGTGTGGGTTTTGAGAAATCTTGTCAACACAGGATTGAAAAGTACATTACAAGTTTAAGATTTTATTATCCACCACCACACCACCACACACTCCTACACCATGGTCTCCACATTACTGATCATAAAGAGAACATGCCATAACATTTTTGTGCCCAACCTTTGGCTTTTGGGACAAGCAGCATTCCATTACTATTGGGTTTTGTAAATTTGTATGTAGAAGAGGGACGATTAAACAAAAAGAACAAATTGTTTTTGTGAATTTTATGTACATGCTTTTTTATGAATTTGTGTTCTCTGAATGGGCTCTGAAAGGTAGACACTGTATAAAGTTCACACAAACCAAATTCTCTTTTATTATATTCAGAGAGAAGGCATCAGTGGAGAGCGCCAAATACTCATCTCTCTTGGGAAGCTTTCAGCCTCCCTGCTGGGCATCCTCTGAAATGCCTCACCAGATCATTTGCCATTCATTTTAATACTCACTGTCCATAATAGAACATCTCAAGATTAGATTGTGCAGTGCACAGTGAAATTGTCCATCAATATTTAATTTAATCTGTACCCATGGTTCATATTTGGGCCCTTTATGAATTTTTCAATTGCCTCTTGCGGAGGCAGTGAAAATGCCTCGGCAGAGAAATATGTGAACTGTACCTAGATAAGAGTAACACATGGTGTTACAGTCAACACCAACAGTTACCAAAACAAATGCAGCCCTAAACGGTGTTGTGTCCGGTTTAATATATTGTCAGTTGACTTGCACTTATGACTTTATGGTGCTGTACATCAACAATGTTGCACTGCGAGTTTTTAGTTACAGTGTACCGCAAGGGGGGGGGGAAAAACAGTTCCATGACAATGTTTATGTTTGAGGGGGTTCAGTGTTTTATGCACTACTTTCATTACATAGTCCTGTGCCAGCCTGGAGGCGCTGGCTACTATGTAAAACAAACATTATTTAAATCAGGCTATACTTCGGTAAGAGCGTTGTAGACCAATCAGAAAGGAAGGGGAGGGGAGACTTGGGATGTATTTTTTTCAAATCCAAGTACCTCTCTGTCTACTCTTTCTGACAAACCTCTAGACCCCCCCCCCATCACTTAAAGAACAAATGACAATATTGCACAACACTTGGATTCGAAGTTAAAAACATTAGCTCCATGACAAAAAACAGATGCCCTTTCATGGGTTTGCACGTGTTGTGAGCATTTGTGCATCTCGCCATGTTTAAAACAGGTTAACAGTGAGGCGTTTTCCCCCTGCTTAGCTACTGGAGCATGATTCCCTTCACTGTCATTGTCGGATGCAAACTGAAAGCAGACTTATAACGCATCCATTTGTGACACTCTAGAATAACACAAATATCTTTGATCTTCATCCAATAACTATGGTCAGTGACTTCTGTAACTCGTGATAGGAAAACATCGTGAGCTACATCACATAATCAGCCTAAACAAATTATTCTCCACTGTTCTTGGAAAACATGTAAAGAGTGTATGTTTTTCTCCTATTACATTTTAACGATGCAAAATGACATTGGGGCATATTATATTGTATATATTATACTATGTACCTATTATACTATGTACCGGACAGTCGTGCGGCACATGGACTCTTAGAAGAAACCCATACAAATTGCTTTCTCTTGCAATGTATTTGTTCACATCTAAAAAAACATTTCTAGTCAGGGTGATGTGCATTTATTCATTAATACACTGTAATGGTGGGACGGCCTAAAATAAATAAATAACACGTTGTTGGTTGACACTTACTGTTTGCGTACGGTCTGCCTTGTCTTCTCGTTCAAACGGATATACTTGCAGAAGTTCAAGTGGATTCAAAATTCATGTAGTAGGCGTGTCGGCGTAGTGACGTCACTACCCGACACGCCTACTACTCGACACGCTCCGTACTGAAAGCCGCAGACAGACCCTTCTCGTTTCCTTCGCTGCGGCACCAGAGCCTTCCTCAGTAGTGGAAGCCTGGAGGTATTTTGGGCAGGCCGTCCAGACAGGGGGGTGCGAGGCCCTGTGCGAACTCGAAACGCGAGGCCCTGCCCTGACACTTTTTTCCCAGATCTGAGGAAATGTTTTTTCTGTTTTAACTCTGTGACATGAAGTTCAGCACCACCTCGCGCCGTGCTTGACGCGATCAGCACGCGCGTAAACGAGTGTCTTCGCTTCCTATGCGCGTTTGGCGCGCGCAGTACACCGCACACACACTCTACGTGCAATATTGGTCGCGGTCTTTTTAGCTGACATGTCTCTTTCGTCCTGTGGCAAAATGGTTAGAGAACTCAAAAGATTGAACCAAAGGAGTCTTTTTCTTCTATAGTTAGATTGGGCAAAATGCGCCAAAATGGCTATGAGGCGGAGTCAATATTATTATTTTTCATCAAATACACTTTTTGCCCATGCCTCCACACACTCTGACAAACTCACCACATCCTCCTCCTCCAACTGGAACAACAACAAAATACTCTTCACCTCCTCCTCCACACACTCTGCCCCCCCCCCCCCCCAAACAAAAACACTCCAGCTAGCTAAAGTAGTCATACAGTGTGTTTGCTAATGGCTTTTAAACAATATGTTTTTGATGTGGATTTCGGACTAAACCTTGGCAATAGCAGCGCTCACACACCTGTCCCACACGCTGATCCTCCTCCTCCTCCTCTGCTACACATAAAGGGTCTGACTCTCTGCTCACACCTGTATCATGCTCCTCTCACTCCTTTCCTACTCCTCTCTGCTCACTCTAAGGGGTCTGCTCCTCTGTCCACCTGTATCACTGGCTCCTCCTCCTCTCCTCATCCTCCTCCTCTGATCACACAAGGGGTCTGTCCTCTGCTTCACACCTGTCTTCATCGCTCCTCATCCGCGGAGCTACTGCATTCTCCTACTCTGCGATCATTCCCGTTACTTTTTTGTATTCTCACTCCAGGACTGCTCTAAGTTAGCTGAAGTTTTTGGCGGTGGGACCCCGTTGATAAATAGCTGCCCGCGGCCGCGCCTGCCTGTTTACTAATCAGCTTTTGGTTGAAAATTTGACTTACTTGTAAAAAATGTTCTTTTGATCAAAGCGAAAATCAAAGAGGGTCTCAAGAGAAAGGGGTTTAGGGTTCCAAATTTGGAGTGCAGTCTGCCCTTTGGGGACCCTTGAACTAGTGTTGTATTTATAATAATTAAAATAAACGGAAGGAAGATTGCGGGCCCCTGTGTGAGTGCAGAGGCCCTGTGGCCGGCAACCCACAGTCGCGCACAGCCCTTAGGACGGGCTGATTTGGGAGAGGGTTTAATCAAGAGAGGGCATTATTTTATTTTACTAACTTCAACAAAAATGATAAATAGACTGTATCATTGGACCAAAGGCATGGAGTATAAACCCCTCCGATTCAGTAGGTTGGCAGTATACGGCAATATTGATTCTTACCCGCCATTAAAGAAACAGAAGCAGCTCCATCAGTCTGCGCGATGCGCCTCGCTCAGTCTTTGTCATAGCGTTGAGGAGGTGGTACACGTTTTTTACACTCTACATGATTTCGGTTTTAATAATTAGAAAACTGTTGACATATCCAAATTAAAATGTTATTTATGTGGTTACAATATGCAATGTACAAGTCAGAGCCTTTTGAATCCATGTTTTAAGTCTGTTAGTTTACAGGGATGGGAAGACGGAATGTTTAAGTGAGTGTGCAGGCCTTAAGCCTAGTGTGTCTACTGTAGGTTTATTTGATAGTGTTAGTATTACTCTGTCTGCTAAATCCTGACCATAGTTTTATGGCTTCATTATTTTATAAGTCATTTCAAACCTGTGAGCGTTGAATAAAGACACAGTTCTTGTTGGAATCATAGTTTATTATTTTAAACTGTTTTTCAGCACAAACAGCAAAACAATCATAGTGGAAATACAATACGGAGTGTATATATGTGTAGATATAAGTTATATATATGGTAGATATAAGTTATATATATGTTAGATAGTCCACAGTTCCTGTATTCAGGCTCTCGAGCTCCAAACTGCTATTCTTCGAAGCACAAAGCTCTTGCTCCATTAGTGCCTCGTCCATGCTCCTGCTGCAGCCGCTCCTGTGCTTTCTTCAATACACACACACGGGACCATCACTGCGGAGCTTCCTTGCGGCGGACCCTTAATAGGAAGCAATATGTAAAAATCTGGCCAAAGGTGGTTCTTGCAGTCAAAGTACAATATTTTGTAGTCCTCCTCACTCTCCACCCTGACTCAGGTTGCTGATCTCACACCAAATCCAGCAGCAACACAGGGAAATTATTTTATCAGTTGTGTGTCCGTCTCCATTCACATAGCCATGACAGCGGGTCGTGCTAATGCTGAATGAATGTTTTGATTATGTTTTTGTATTATTAATATTTGGACATTTGAGTAAAAACAACACAAAATAAAAAGCAATGTAACTTTACATAGTTTATGCAAAATAAATAAGCAATTGATGTTTCAAAATAGGTGTGGGAAGAATGGATGTTGGACCGTATTTCTTAAGCGTATCAACATACAGGTTGCTCAAGAGGATATCACCTTTCATTTTATTATTCCCTAAAATGTAAAAAAGTCCCCATCAACAAAGAGACTAAACATTATTTTAATTGGGTCATTGTCTTAAACTGATTATTTTTACAATTAAGTCATAATCTGGCAAAAACGTCTCTTGACCTTCATCTTTTACCGTTTTTTAGAGCAATCTGTCATAGAATGGTGATAGACATGCAATAAATACAAAAAGACTAGCCGGATCGAACGGGGTTCCCTCATCGTAAGCGCACAGTTTAGACCACCTAGAGTCTAGTGGTTCCAAAGTGGGGGTCATGACCCCCACGGGGGGTCGCGGGAACCCCTGGGGGGGTCGCAAGATGATTTCCACACAAAAAAGACTAGAATATATTTTAATAACGTTTAGTAAATTTTGTCCGAGTCATTGCGAGCGTCATCAAAATCATCACGTAACACAGCTCACATGCGCAGCGACAAAGCGGTCCTGCTGTTGTTTGCTAAAACTAAAGGTGTTTGGAGGCTACAAATAAATACATACTGCTTTAAATGAAACGTGGTTATTATAATCTACAACAGGAAAAACCCGGTGGGGGAGAAAAGTCAATTGTATTCAGGGGCTGTAGCGTGCCGAAGGAGGGAGTGGGAGCGGCGAGGAGGGAGAGAGGGCAAGGAGGAGGGAGATGTAGGGCGAGGAGGGAGGCATGAGGACTGGGAGAGAGGGCAGAGGAGGGAGGGAGGAGGGAGGGAGGGCAGAGGAGGGAGAGAGGGCAGAGGATGGGGGGAGGACAGAGGAAGGAGGGAGGGAGAGGAGGGCAGCGGAGGGCGTGGTGCAGCGGAGGGAGGAGGGCAGAGGAGGGAGAGAGGGAGCGGAGGGAGAGAGGGCAGCGGAGGGAGAGAGGGCTGAGGAGGGGGGGCGAGGACGAGGGGGAGAAGAGGGCAGATGGAGGGAGAGAGGGCAGCGGTTTGTTAGAACAGCGCGTTTAAAAGAGGCCGCTTTTCGGAGTCAAAGTAAAAGAGAGGTCCGCAACATTAAAAGCCGGGTGGCCGGTTTATGCCTTTACTGACAGTAACTTTGGAAAGAGAAGCCGCGGGGATGAAACCGCATAATGTAACAGCAGAAAGCGGCCACCCGCTTTAATGTGCGGGACCTCTTTACCGCCTGGAATCCGGAAAGCCGGGGCCTCTTTAACGCCGCTGTTCTACCGCTGCCCTCTCTCCCTCCGCTGCCCTCTCTCCCTCCTCTGTCCTCCTCTCCCTCCTCTGCCCTCTCTCCCTCCGCTCTGCCCCTCTCCCTCCCGCTGCCCTCTCTCCCGCCCCTCTGCTCCCTCCCTTCCCACCGCTTGCCCTCCTCCGCTGGCCTCTCTACTCCCCTCCCTCCTTGCCTGCTGTCCGCCCTCCCTCCTCTGCCTCTCTCCCTCCTTGCCCTCCCTCCCGTCCCTCCCTCCTCTGCCCTCTCGTCCCTCCTTCTGCCTCCCTCCTCTGCCCTCTCGCCCTCCTCTGCCCTTCTCCTCCTCTGCCCTCTCTCCTCTCTTCGCAACCATCAGCCCTGATACATGTGACTTTTCACCCCATCCGGGTTTTTCTGTTGTAGATATTAACCACGTTTCATTTTAAAGGCAGGTAAATATTTATTTGTAGCCTCAAACACCTTTAGGTTTTAGCAAACAACTAGGCAGGACACGCTTTGTCGCTGGATCGTGAGCTGTGTTACGTGTGATTTTGATTGACGCTGCAATGACTGGACAAAATACTAACGTTGATTTAAAATATATTATAGACTGTTTTGTGTGGAAATCATCTTTGCCGACCCCCCAGGGGTTCCGCGACCCCCCGGGGGGTCAGGACCCCCACTTTGTGGAACCACTAGACTCTAGTGGTCTAATGGTGCGCTTAGAGTGCAGGAACCCGGGTTCGTTCCGGGCTATGTCTTTTTGTATTTTATTGATGTTATCACATTTCTATGACTGATGCTCTAAAAACGGTAAAAGATGAAGGGTCAAGACGTGTTTTTTTTTTGCAGATTATAGGTAATTGTAAAAATAATCATTTAAGACCCATGTACCCCAATAAACTAATGGTTAGTCTCTTTTTGATTGGGACTTTTACATGTTAGGGAATTAAAATAAAATGTAAAGGTGATATCACTCTTGAGCAAACCCTGATGTTTGATACGTCTGAAGAAATACGTTCCAACATCCATTTCTTCCCACCTCTATCTTGGAACATCAATTGCTAATTTATTTTGCATAAAATGTATAATTTACATTGCTTTTATTTTGTTTTGGTATTTATCTCAAATGTCCAAATAATAATAATAAAAAAAACATTAATCAAAAACAGTCATTCCAGCATTAGACGGCTTGTCATGGCAATGTGAATGGAGACGGACAAACAACTGATAAAATAATTCCCTGTGTTTGCTGCTGGATTGGTGTGAATTTCAGGCAACTGAGTCAGGGAGAGTGAGAGAGGACTACAAAATATCTGACTGTGTCTTGCAGTACCACTTTGGCCAGATTTTTACATATTGCTCCTTAAGGGTACGCCGCAAGGAAGCACCGCTGTGATTGGTCCGTGTGTGTGTATTCGGAAGGAAGCACGGAGCGGCACTGCTGAGGAGCTATGGACGAGGGCCTATGGAAGCAGAGAGCTTTGTGCTTCGGAAGGAAAAGCAGTTTGGGCTCAGAGCTGAATACAGGAGGACTGTGGGACTAGTCTAAACATATATATAACATATAATCTAACATATATATAACTTATATCTAACATATATACACTCGTATTGTTATTACACTTATTATTGTTTTGCTGTTTGTGCCTGAAAACTGTTAATAATAACTATGATTTCCAACAAGAACTGTGTCTTTATTCACCGCATCACAGTTTGAAATGTACTTATAAAAAAAAGAATCCCATAAAACTATTGTCAGGATTTAGCAGGACAGAGTAATACTAACACTATCTCATAAAACCTACAGTAGAAACTCTAAGGTTAAAGGCCTGCCACACTTAAACTTCCGGCTTCCCATCACTGTAATACTACAGACTTAAAACATGGATTCAAAGGCTCTGACTTGTACATTTGGATTTGTAACAACATAAAATAACATTTTAATTTGGATATTCAAAGTTTTCTAATTATTAAATAACCGAAATCATGTTGAGTGTAAAAAAAACGTGACCCACCTCCTCAGGACGCTAGCAAAGATCTGAGCGAGGCGCAAGCGCAGACTGATGGAGGCTGCTTGTGTTTCTTTAATGGGGGCTAAGAATCAATCTAAGCCGTATTATGCCAACTACCTGAATCGGAGTGTTATACTCCATGCCTTTGACCAATGTACAGTTATTTATCATTTTTGTTGAAGTTACGAAATAAATAATGCCCTCTCTTGTTATAACCCCTTCCCAAAATCAGGCCCGTCCTAAGGGCTTGTGCGACCTGTGCCGTCGCACAGGCCTCGCACCACACAGGGGCCTCGCCAAATCTCCGTTCCTTTTATTTTTATTTTTATAAAAACACTAGTTCAAGGGTAACCCAAAGGGCAGACTGCACTCCAAAATTTGGGAACCCTAAACCCTTTCTCTGGACTCTTTGATTTCGTTTTGATCAAAGAACATTTTTAAGTAAAGCAAATTTTCACCAAATGCGACTTTGTAAACAGGCAGGCCGCCGCGCGGGGGCAGCTATGTGATGCAAACGGTGTCCTTCCGAAAAAAACTGTCAGATAATTTTAGCAGGGTCTGAGTTTTGAGATACAAGAAGTAAACGGGACCAGGATCGCCAGTGTAGGGAGAGACTGGATACTCGCGGAGGAGGAGCAGTTGAGACAGGTGTGAGAGAGAGCAGACCCCTTTGTGTGAGCTGGGGAGGAGGAGGAGGGAGGAGGGGAGGAGCAGTGATACAGTGTTGTGAGCAGAGGAGCAGACCCTTTGTGGTGAGCAGAGGAGGAGGAGGAGGAGGAGGAGGAGGAGCGTGATAACAGGTGTGAGCAGAGGAGCAGTCCTTTGGGTGAGCAGAGGAGGGAGGAGGAGGATCAGCGGAGGGGTGGTTGTCGCGGTTTTATCTTTTTTTTTGTTCTGTGACAGGTGTGTGAGCGTGCTATTTGCCTATGTTTTAGTCGAATATCCACATCCAAAAACATATTTTTAAAAGCATTAGCAAACACAGTGTCATGTCTAGCTTTAGCTAGCTGAGTGTTTTTGTTGTGGTCAGAGTGTGTGGAGGAGGAGGTGAAGAGCTATTTTGTTGTTTGTCGTGTGGGAGGCGGACGGAGTGTATGTTGTCAGGTGTGTGGAGGCATGGCAAAAACGTATTTGATGAGAAAAATAGATAATATTGACTAACGCATCTTAGCCATTTTCGGCCGCATTTTGCCCAAATCTAACTATTAGAAGAAAGACTCCTTTTGGTTCAACTCTTTTGAGTTTGCTCTCTACATTTTGCCACGGACGAAGAGTCAGGTCAGCTCCAAAAAGACCGCGACCAATATTGCAAACGTAGAGTGTGTGTGCGTTGTCGGTGTGTACGTGCAGCGCGCCAAACGCTGCTAGGAGCGAAGACACTCGGTTACCGCGCGTGCTGAATCTCGTCAAGCACCGCGCGGGTGGTTGCTGGATTCTGTCAAAGATTATAACAGGGAAAAACTTTCCTCAGATTGGAAAAAGGTGGTCAGGGCGAGGGGCCTCGCGTTTCGAGGTTCGCACAGGGCCTCGCCACCCCCTTGGGACGGGCCTGCCCAAAATACCCTCCATGCTCACTACTGTGGAAGGCTCTGGGCGCAGCGAAGAAACTCGAGAAGGGTCTGTCTGCGGCTTGCCAGTACGGGGCGTGTCGAGTAGTAGGCGTGTCGGGTAGTGGACGTCACTACCGACACGCTATACATGAATTTTTGAATCCACTTGAACTTAGCAAGTATATCCGTTGAAGATAAGACCTGGCCAGACGTACGCAAACAAGTAAGTGTTCCAACCAACAAGTGTTTTATTTTATTTTTAGGCCGTCCCTCCAGTTACAGTGTATTAATGAATTAAATGCACATCCTACCCTGATAGAAATGTTTTTTAAGAAGTGCACTAATACATTGCAGTGAAAGCAATTTGTATGGGTTTTTCTAAGAGTCCATGTATGCCATGACATGTCAGGTACATAGTATAATAGGTACATAGTCTAAGTATATACAATATTAATATTGCCATGTATTTTGCCATCGTTTTTAAAATGGTAATAGGATGAAAAAATACTCCCTTAAGGTTTTTCCAAGACAGTTGGGAATTAGTTAGGCATTTTGTGATGTAGCTCACGATGTTTCCTATAACTAGTTACATGAAGTTCACTGACCATAGTTATGGATGACATGTTCCAAAAGATATTTGTGTTTCTGAGTGTGCATCAAATGGATGTTTACGTCTGCTTTTCAGTTGCATCGACTCATTGTCAGTGATGGGAATAATGCTCCAGTGCTGAAGCAGGGGAACACGCTCACGTGTGTACCTGTTTTAAAACATTGGCGGAGAGCACAAATGCTCACACTGTGCAAAACCCTTGAAAGGGCATCCTGTTTGTCACGGAGCTTATGTTTTAACTTCCGAATCCAGGGAGTTGTGCAATATTGTACATTTGTTCTTTAAAGTGATTGTCTAGAGTTTGTCAGGAAAGATGAGACAGAGAGGTACTTGATTTGAAAAAAAAAAACAAACCCAAGCTCCCTCCCCTTCCCTTTCTGGTATTGGTCTACACGCTTCTTACCGGAAGTATAGCCATGAAACATTTTTTTTTAAAGTTTGATTTTTTTTTAAATTGTTTGTTTTACATTAGTTAGGCCCGAGCGCCACCAGGCTGGCCACTGGGACTATTGTAATGGAAAGTGTGCATAAAACACTGAAACCCCTCAAACATAATCATGTCATGGTACATGATTCCTGGACGTACACTGTACTAAAACTCTGCATTGAAACATTGTTGATGTACAGAGGACCATAAAGTCATCAAGCTGCAAGTCACTGACATTATATTAAACGGACACAAACACCTTTTAGGGCTGCATTTGGTTTTGTGAACTGTTGTTGTGAATGTAAACACATTTTACTCTTATCTAGGTGACAGTTCACACTCTGGCCGAGGCATTTCACCTGCCCTCTGCAAGAGGGCCAATTAAAATTCATAAAGGGGCCAAAGTCGAGTGAACCATGGTAAGATTATTTAAATATTGATAGGCAGTATTTCACTGTGCCACTGCACAATCTAATCTGTGCTTGTTCATTTCATGGACAGTGAGTTTCAAATGATTGCAAATGATATGGTGAGGCATTTTACAGAGGAGGCAGCCAGGAGGCTGAAAGCTTTCAAGAGAATGGAGATTGGCGCTTCTCTTCCTCTGAGCTTTTCTCTCATGATTATAATAAAAGAGATTTTGTTTTGTGTTGAATATCCTATTCAGTGGTTACATTTCAGAGCCATTCAGATAACACAAATCGATAAAAATAAGCCATTGTACATAAAATGCCAGAAACACATTTTGTGCTTTTTGTTTAATCTCCCTCTTCTACATACAAATTTGGACACAAACACAATTGTAATGACTGTCTGCTTGTCCCAAAGGCCAAAGTTGGGCACAAAAATGTTATGATGTATCTTCTTTATGCATCAGTAATGTGGCGACTCCATGGGATTGTAGGAGTGTGTGGTGGTGGGTGGTGGTGTAATAATATCTTTTAACTTGTATTGTACTTTTCAATCCTGGTGGGTTGTGCCTCATGTGTGACAAGTTCTCAAAACGCCACACTACTTTCTTCATTTATTTCCACACGTGTGTCACAGTGGGTTGGAGGATGCCAGGCTACTAATCTGTGCTATTGGCCACCACCATGCAGTCTCTCACTATGTCACACATGTGGGTGAAGTGCAGATTGCTCAAGAACATACCTAGACTGCACTTGGGGCAGCCAGGATTTTGAGCCACCAACCATAGGCCCCTTTTATAAATGAATGTACCACATTAGACATACAGCACTGGCATTATTTGACTCTATTAAACGTTTGTCCTGAGCTGCTTCAAATCCCTATTGATTTTGATGTCTGAAGTAATGGCAGGCTTTTGTAGGCAAAATTATACTTGATATTTACAAAATCGTCCATTTCCCCATTAGAATAATATTGACAGATGACATGCGCCATAAAAATTCATTTATTGCGCATAATTCATTGGGCATAGATTGTACTCACTACTACTCATACCCGTATTATAATAGATCCCATGCTCATTACACGAGAGTGGGCGTGGCGAGTAGTTGACGTCACTACGACAGACCACTACTCGAACACGCCTCCGTTATCGCAGGCGCCGACAGATACACTTGAAAAGTCTTAAAACTTTAAATCGATCTAATCCCAAATTATTAAGACAATGTTTTGCCTAATTTCAGCAGTTTTAGACGATTTTCTCATCAACTTTTCACTCTATGGTCGGCTTTATGGCCCTCACAGAACGTCCGTTGGTCGGAATCTTCCGATCTGTGACATCATAGCTAGACCCCGCCCCCTTGTCAATCAGCTACAAACCACAAAAACAACCACTAGTTTATTTAAAAAATGCTTTATGCCAAGTGAGAATACGGACTTGTGGAACGTTGTAACAGCGCTGCCGTACAGAGAGAACGTCAATAATGATCTTTGAAAGAAACACAATCTAGAGAAGAAACACAACCAAGGATCCTGTCGCACAACCCAACATGAGAACAAGGCTTTCCTGGATAGTCAGCCAGAAATGGAGTAAAAATTATATCAAAAGAATCACAGACATTTCTTTAATCCTGCATCGTAGAGTGGAGGAGGAGACTTTGTTTAAAATGTACGTTATTCAAAGTGGTAACCATGGAAACGTTTGAATCCTTCATTCAGTCGTCAAAAAACAGCATATTAAAATTACAGCAAGCAGAGGTTTGAAAACCGGGCCACGCGGGGAAAAGGTGCGATTATGAGCCTTTGAAAGTGAAAGAAAGCTATACACGCTCTGGCTTTTTTGTACCTGTGCTAAAAGTTTATTTCATACAATTTATACAAATAAAAACTGAATGTTAAATGAGATTCGAATGAACTCATTTGAAATCGATATTGATATTTGATGTTTTTTATGTTAAGATGTTGTCTTAGGTGAGAACTTACTATTTTCACTGTTTTAGGACAGAGACGAGCCAGAGAGACCAGAGAGAGACCAGAGAGAGAGACACGGAGAGAGACCAGAGAGAGACCAGAGAGGAGACCAGAGAAGGAGGCCAGAGCGAGGCCAGAGACGAGGCCAGAGAGAGAGGCAGAGAGAGACCAGAGAGAGACCAGAGAGAGACCAGAGAGTGAGACCAGAGAGAGAGGAACACAGAGAGAGACCAGAGAGAGCGTACAGAGAGAGGCCAGAGAGAGCGGCCAGAGAGAGACAGAAGAGAGACCAGAGAGAGACAGAGAGAGACCAGAGGGAGAGGCCACGAGAGACCAGAGAGAGGAACCAGAGAGAGGCCAGAGAGAGAGACCAGAGAGCCACCAGAGAGCGCATTCAGAGAGAGAGCCCAGGAGAGGACCGAGACGAGACCAGAGAGAGGACCAGAGGATGACCAGAGAGAGAGACCAGAGAGACACCAGAGAGACACAGATGAGAGAGACCAGAGAGCGAGACCAGGAGAGAGACCAGAGTGAGTCCAGAGGAGAGACCAGAGAGAGACCAGAGAGAGAGACAGAGAGAGAGACCCGAGAGAGCACCAGGAGAGAGACCATGAGAGAGACCAGAGAGAGGACCAGAGAGAGACCAGAAACGAGCCAGAGGAGAGACCAGAGAGGAGACCAGAGAGAGACCACTCGTGTCTGTTTTGATTTTTGTCCGGTGCTCTGGTCGACGAATCGACAACTTGGTAATGCCGTATGACGAGGCTTAAAAAAAAAATAAAAAAAAAAAGAAAAAAAAAAAAATAAAAAAAAAAAAAAAAAAAAAAAAAAAAAAACAAAAAAAAAAAAAAAAAAAAAAAAAAAAAAAATCATAGTGAATAGAATTGTTGTGATGAAAAAAGTTAAACATTATTTATTTGAAACTTAATAGCGGGAACTAAGTTTTGTTTCGAGATGAAATGTTGTTGTCGCGATTAGAAAAAGTGTCGAGAATGTGGTTTATTGTGGATAAATCGACGTCATCTCCCGCAGGTCATTGTGTGACGGGATCCAACAGTCCTGTGAGTCATATTTGACCTTTGGGCTCAGACAGAAATAAGTCTTAGATTTTTACATGAGCTTTGAAAATAGACGACCACAGCTTTAAGTCTCGCACCAAATGTTAATGCATAAGAACCCAGTGGAACTCTGAAGGAGCACCAGGGACTGGCCTCCTGCTGTGGACTCTGAGGAGACAGAGGACGGGCCTCTGCTGGGACTCTGAGGGCACCAGGGATGGCTCCTGTGGGGACTATGAGCCGAGCCACCAGGGACTGGCCTCCTGCTAAGGACTGAGGAGCACAGGGGGACTGGCCTCCTGTGGGACTGAGGAGCACAGGGACTGGCCTCCTGCAAAGACTCTGAGGAGCACAGGGACTGGCTCCTGCTAAGATCTCTGAGGAGCACAGGGATGGTCTCTCCTGCTGGGACTCTGAGGCGCACAGGATGGCCTCCTGCTATAGACTGAGGAGCACAGGACTGGCCTCCTGCTGGGGACTTGATGGCACAGGGATGGCCTCCTGCTTGGGACTGAGGAGCCACAGGGGATCTGGTCTCCTGCTGGGACTGAGGTCAGCACAGGGACTGGGTGTCTCTGCTGGACTTGAGGAGCACAGGGACTGGCCTCCTGCTAAGACTCCTGAGGACACAGGGATGGCCTCTGCCTGGACTCTGAGGAGGCACAGGGATGGCCTTCCTGCTGGACTGAGGGAGCCACAGGGACTGGCCTCCTGCTGGGACTTCGGAGGAGCACAGGGACCTGGCCTCCTGCTGATGGGACCTGTGTGAGCACAGGGGACTGGTTCTCCTGCTGGACTGAGGAGAACAGGGAAGGTCTCCTGCTGGGACTCTGAGGGAGCACAGGGACTGTGCTCTGATGGGGCTGAGGGCCAGGGACTGGACTCCTGCTGGGACTCTGAGGAGCACAGGGACTGGCCTCCTGCTGGGACCCTTGAGGAGCACAGGACTGGCCTCCTGCTGGGGACTCTGTAGGTAGTTAGAAGCACAGGACCTGGTCTCCTGTGGTCCAGGTCAGGACTAAACATGGGGAGGCAGTGTTTCAGTTTATGCAGCTAAAACAAACAGTTCTTCCAGAAAACGTTGAGCAGGGGGCAATATGCAATTCCAGGTTAAAAATCAGATTTAATCTGAATTTCTGAGTTAAAGCCTGTCTTGTGAGTTGCCGTGTGTGGACTGTGCTATACCAATAACCTTGGCCTAATGCTAAGGGTTATGAACCATATGACCTCAGTGGACTTTTTCCGCGTGGCTCGCACAGCATCTTTAGTGTTACAATTTGAGGTAAACTTCTGAACATCAAACGACCAGAATAAAGAATAAATATGTACATGTAGATGACGGTATACAGGTGAGTAAAAAATAAACAAGAATACCGGAATACATACAGGTGATACAGAACCATGAACAGAACCATGAACAGAACGATGAACAGAACCATTGAACTCGCTCAGGCAGAGGAAGTATTCTGTGTCCGTCCTAAAAACATACAAAGTTCACAATCTGGTCCCAAAGAGTTCCAGTCCACATGGACGGCAGCTGCTCCGGTGTCTGGCCGTGACTGCCCTTCACTCTGATTGGCTGCGTCCCGTCCTGAGAAAAGGTTACTTGGTTGAAGAAGAAAGCCAGTTTGTTGCTGGGGGACGTGGAATGCTTCTCGTGGCACAAGACGCCATTTACTGTCGTCCCACAGGAAATCACGTTGCATCTTTTGTTTTCCCCCCCGTTTGGATTGATATGGTATAGACCAGGGGAGAGACCAGGGGAGAGACCAGGGTGAGAGAACCAGGTGGAGGAGACCAGGGGAGAGACCAGGGAGGAGATCAGGGCTGAGAGACCAGGGGAGAGACCAGGTTAGTGAACTTTGTTGTTTTTAGACGGACAACAGAATGACTCCTCTGCTTGAGCGTGTTCATGGTTCTGTTCATGGGTTCTGTTCAGGTTCTGTTCATGGTTCTTTTCACCTGTATGTTATTCTGTATCTTTTATTTTTTACACCTGTATCCGTATCTACAGGTACATATGTTATTTATATTCTGTCGGTATGTTGGTTCAGAGAGTTTACTCAAATTGTAACACAAAAATGCTGGTGCGAGGCCACGCGGAAAGTCCACTTATGTCATAGGTTCATAACCCTTTAGCACTTAGGCAAGGTTATTGGTATACGCACAGTCCACACACGGCAAAACTCACAAGACAAGGCTTTAATCAGAAAGTCAAGCGATTAAATCTGTTTTAACATGGATTGTTGAATATTGCCGTCTCCGTTTTCTGGAAGACTGTTTTTAGCTGCATAATCTGAAACACTGCCTCCATGTTTTTAGTCCTGACTCTGGGACCTGCAGGAGGACCAGTCCCTGTGCTCCTCAGAGTCCCAGCAGGAGGCCAGTCCCTGTGCTCCCAGCGTCCAGCAGGAGGCCAGTCCCTGTGCTCCTCAGTGTCCCAGCAGGAGGCCAGTCCTGTGCTCCTCAGTCACAGCAGGAGGCCAGTCCCTGTGTCCTTCAGAGTCCGCGCGGAGGACCAGTCCCTGTATGCTCCTCAGTCCTGCAGGAGACCAGATCCCTGTGCTCTCAGTCCCAGCAGGAGGCCTAGTCCCTTGTGCTCTCAGAGTGCCCAGCAGGAGGCCAGTACATGTTGCTCCTCAGTCCCTGCAGGGAGGCCAGTCCCGGTGCTCCACAGGGAGTCCCAGCAGGAGGCCCATCCTGTGCTCCTCAGAGTCTTAGCAGGAGGCCAGTCCCTGTGCTCCTCAAGTCCCAGAGGAGACCAGTCCCTGTGCTCACTCAGTCCCAGCAGGAGACCAGTCCCTGTGCCTCCTCAGTCCCAGAGGCAGGCCGTCCCTGTGCCTCATCAGAGGTCCCAGCAGGTACCGGAGGCAGTCCTGTTGCTCCTCAGTCTTAGCAGGAGGCCAGTCCCTTGCTCATCAGCAGTCCAGCAGGAGGCCAGTCCCTGTGCTCCTCAGAGTCTTAGCCAGGAGGCAAGTCCCTGTGCTCTCAGAGTCATTAGCAAGGGAGGCCAGGTCCCTGTGCTCCTCAGTCCAGCAGGAGGCCAGATCCCTGTGCTCCTCGTCTTAGCAGGAGGCCAGTCCCTGTGCTCCTCAGAGTCCCAGCAGGAGGCCAGTAACCTGGGCTCCTCAGAGTCCCAGCACGGACGGCCAGCTCCCTGTGCTCCTCAGATGTCCACAGCAAGGAGGCCAGTCCCTGTGCTCCTCAGAGTTCCACGTGGTTCTTATAGCTATTGAACATTTGGTGCGAGACTTAAAGCTGTGGTCTCTATTTCAAAAGCTCATGTAAAATCTAATGACTTATTCTGTCTGAGCCCATAAGGGTCAAATAGTGACCTCACAGGGACTTTGGATCACGTCAGCACAATGACTGGGGAGATGACGTGGATTTATCCACAATAAACACATTTCTCACACTTTTTCTATCGCGACAAAAAACATTTCAGTCTCGAAACAAAACTTTAGGTTCAGCAGCTTTAAGTTTCTAATAAATTATGTTTAACTGTTTTTATCACAACACTTCTATTCTATGTTTTTAGGCCTCGTCAAAGGAACATTACATAGTTGTCGATTCGTCGAACGGATCAGACAATCAAACAGCACAGTGGTTCTTCTTGGTCTCTCTCTGTCTCTCTCTGGTCTCTTTCTGGTCTCTCTCTGGTCTCCTACTCTGTCTCTCTCTGGTATCTCTCTCTGGTCTCTCTCTGGTCTCTCTCTCTGGTCTCCTCTCTGGTCTCTCTCTGGTTTCCCCCCTCCCCCCCTCGGTTCGCCCCCTCCTCTGGTCTCTCTCTGGTCTCTCTCCTGGTCATCGCTCTGGTCTCTCTCTCCTTGGTGTCTCTCTGAGTGTCTCTCTGGTCTCTCTCTCTGGTTCCTCTCTGGTCTCTTCTGGTCTCTCTCTGGTCATCTCTGGGCTCCTCTCTCTGATGTCTTCGTGGTGTCCTCTCTGGTCTCCTCCTCCCCCCCCCCCCCCTGCTCTCTGGCCTCTCTCTGGTCCTCTCTCTGGTCTCTCTGGCCTCTCTCTCTGGTCTCTCTCTGCGTCTCTCTCTGGTCTCTCTTGGTCTCTCTCTGGCCTCTCTCTCTGGCCTCTATCTGGTCTCTCTCTGGTCTCTCTCTGGCCTCTCTCAGCTGGTCTCACTCTCTGGTCTCTTCTGTCTCTCTCTGGTCTCTCTTGGCTCTCTCTCTGGCCTCTCTCTGGCCTCTCTCTGCGCTCTCTCTGGTCTCTCTCTGGTCTCTCTCTGGTCTCTCTCTGGTCTCTCTCTCTGGTCTCCTCTTGCGTCTTCTGGTCTCTCTTGGTCTAAACAGATGAAATAGTAATTCTCATCCTAAACAACATCCTACATAAAAAATCAAATACAGATTAGTTTCAAATTGAGTTCAGTTCGAATCTCATTTATCATTTCCAGTTTTTATTTTGTCTAAATTGTATGAATAAATTTTAGACAGGTTACATAAGCACTGAGCCGTGTTATACTTTTACTTTCCTTTCAAAGGCTCATAATCTCACCTTTTCCGCGCTGGCCCGGTTCAAACCTCTGCATTGCTGTATATTGTTATATGCTGTTTTTGACGGACTGAATGGCAGGATCTTCACGGTTCCATGGTTACCACTTTGAATATACGTCATTTTAACAAAAGTCTCCTCCTCCCTTCTACGATGCAGATTAAAGGGTAAATGTCTGGGAGTTTTTGATAATATATTTGACTCATTTTTTGTGATAACCAGGAAAGCCTTGCTCTCATGTGGGGGTTTGGGCGCAGGAATCTGGTTGTGTTCTTCTTCTTGGATTGTGTTTCTTTCTAAAGATCATTATTGCCGGTTCTCTGTACGGCTGCGCTGTTACGAATGTGTCACAATGTCCGTATTCTCACTTGGCATAAAGTCATTTTTTTAAACATAATATTGGGTTGTTTTTGTGGTTTGTGTGATTGACAAGGGGAGGGGTCTAGCTATGATGTCACAGATCGGAGAGTTCCGACCCGGGAGCGTTCTGTGAGGGCAGTGCAGAAACATAGAGTGAAAAGTGATGAGAAAATAGTCTAAAAATGCTGTAATGTAGGCAAAACATGTGTCTCCCCCCTAATTTGGGATTAGATCGATTTACGAGGTTTTAAGACTTTTTCAAGTGTATCTGTCTGCGGCTGCAGTACGGAGGCGTGTCGAGTAGTGGGGTGTCGGGATAGTGACGTCACTACTCGACACGCGCCACTCCGCGTGTATGCGCATGGATCTATTTATAATAGGGTATGAGTAGTAGTGAGTACTATCTATGCCCAATGAATTATGCGCAAATAATGAAGTTTATGGCGCATTGTTAATTGTCAATATTATTTATTTGGGGGAAAAATGGACGATATTTGTAAATATCAAAGTAGATCAAATTTGCCTTACAAGCTGCCATTACTTAGAACTATCAATCAATAGGGATTTGAAGCAGCTCAGGACAAAAGTTATGGTCAAATATGCCAGTGTTATGTCATAATGTGTTTTATACATTCAATTTATAGAAGGGCCATGGTTGGTGGCCTCAAATCCTTGGTCTGCCCCAGTGCCCCAGTCTGGTATGTTCTTGAGCAATGCACTTCACCCACAGTGTGGACATAGTGAGAGACTGCTTGGTGGTGGCCAATAGCACAGATTAGTAGCCTGCATCCGCCACCCAGCTGTGACACACTGTGTGGAATCAATGAATAAAGTAGTGTGGCCCGTTTTGAGAAACTTGTCAACACAGGTTTGAAAAGTACATTACAAGTTAAAGATATTATTACACCACCACACCACCACACACTCCTACACCATAGGTCTCCACATTCTGATCATAAAGAGAACATGCCATAACATTTTTGTGCCCAACATTGGCCTTTTGGCGGACACAGCAGACATTCATTACTATTGTGTTTTGTCAATTTGTATGTAGGAAGAGGGGAGATTAAAAAAAAGAACAAATGTTTTTCTGGCATTTTTTGTACATGCTTTTTATGAATTTGTGTTATCTGAAGGTCTCTGAAATGTAGACACTGATAATTCAACACAAAACAATTTCTCTTTTATTATAATCTGAGAGGCAAAGGCTTCAGAGGTGAGCGCCAATCTCCACATCTCTCTGGAAAGCTTTCAGCTCCCTGATGCCTCCTTGTAAATGCCTCACCAGATCTCATTTGCAATCATTTTTATAAAAACTCACTGTCCTTAAAGAACAATCAAGATTGATTGTGCCGTGCACAGTGAAATATGTCCATCAATATTTCAAATTAATCTTACCATGGTCATACTTTGGCCCTCTTTATGAATTTTTTCAATTGCTCTTTGCTGGGCGGTGAAATGCTCGGCCAGAGTGTGAACTGTCACCTAGATAAGAGTAAATGTGTTTACATTCAACAACAACAGCTTCACAAAACCACAGGCAGCCCTAAAAGGGATTGTGTCCGGGTTTAAGTATCTTGTTCAGTGACTGCACTTATGGACTTCATGGTCTCTGTACATCAAACAATGTTGCAAGCAGAGTTTTTAGTACAGTGTACGTCCAGGAAACATGTACCATGAAATGTTTATGTTTTGAGGGGGGATTCAGTGTTTTATGCACACTTTCAATACAATAGTCCGTGCCAGCCTGGTGGCGCTTCGGGCCTAACTAATGTAAAACAAAAATTATATAAATCATGCTATACTTCGGTAAGGAGCGTTGTTGACAATCCGAAAGGAAGGGGGAGGCGCTTGGGTTGTTTTTTTTTTAATTCAAGTTACCTCTCTGTCTCTCTTTCTGACAAACTCTAGACAATACTTTTAAGAACAAATGTACAATATTGCACAACACCTGGATTCGTAAGTTTTAAAAACATAGCTCCATGACAAACAGATGCCCTTTCAAGGGTTTGAGTGTGTGAGCATTTGTGCTTCTCCGCCATGTTTTAAACAGGTTACACTCGTGAGCGTGTTCCCCTGCTACAGCACTTGGGGCATGATTCCCGATCATGACAATAGTCGGATGCACTGAAAGCAGGACATAAACCATCCATATGTGCACATCAGGAAACACAAATTCTTGGAACATCATCCAATAACTATGGTCAGTGACTTCTGTAACTGGTGAATAGGAAACATCGTGAGCTACATCACATAATTGCATAACTAATTTCTCCACTGTTCTTGGAAAACCATGTAAAGAGTTATGTTTTTCTCTTATTACCATTTTAACGATGCAAATGACTTGGGCAATATTATATTGTTATATTATACTATGTACCCTTTTTATATGTACTGACATGTCGATGCACATGGACTCTTAGAAGAAAAACCCATACAAATTGCTTTCTCTGCTATGATTAGACTTCACTTCTAAAAAACATTTCTAGTCAGGTTGATGTGCATTTATCATTCATACACTGGTAACTGGAGGGTGACTTTATATAACAGCAGTATGTGTTCACAGTGACTTTATATAACAGCAGTATGTGTTCACGGAGGTGGCTTTATATAACAGCAGTATGTGTTCACGGAGGTGGCTTTATATAACAGAAGTATGTGTTCACGGAGGTGGCTTTATATAACAGCAGACATATGTGTGTTCACGGTGACTTTATATAACAGCAGTATGTGTTCACGGAGGTGGCTTTATATAACAGCAGTATGTGTTCACGGAGGTGGCTTTATATAACAGCAGTATGTGTTCACGGTGACTTTATATAACAGCAGTATGTGTTCACGGAGGTGACTTTATATAACAGCAGTATGTGTTCACGGAGGTGACTTTATATAACAGCAGTATGTGTTCACGGAGGTGACTTTATATAACAGAAGTATGTGTTCACGGAGGTGACTTTATATAACAGTAGTATGTGTTCACGGAGGTGGCTTTATATAACAGCAGTATGTGTTCACGGAGGTGACTTTATATAACAGCAGTATGTGTTCACAGAGGTGACTTTATATAACAGCAGTATGTGTTCACCGAGGTGACTTTATATAACAGTAGTATGTGTTCACAGAGGTGACTTTATATAACAGTAGTATGTGTTCACGGAGGTGACTTTATATAACAGCAGTATGTGTTCACGGAGGTGACTTTATATAACAGTAGTATGTGTTCACGGAGGTGACTTTATATAACAGCAGTATGTGTTCACAGTGACTTTATATAACAGCAGTATGTGTTCACGGAGGTGACTTTATATAACAGCAGTATGTGTTCACGGAGGTGACTTTAGATAACAGCAGTATGTGTTCACGGAGGTGACTTTATATAACAGCAGTATGTGTTCACGGAGGTGACTTTATATAACAGCAGTATGTGTTCACGGAGGTGACTTTATATAACAGTAGTATGTGTTCACGGAGGTGACTTTATATAACAGTAGTATGTGTTCACGGAGGTGACTTTATATAACAGCAGTATGTGTTCACGGAGGTGACTTTATATAACAGCAGTATGTGTTCACAGTGACTTTATATAACAGCAGTATGTGTTCACGGAGGTGACTTTATATAACAGCAGTATGTGTTCACGGAGGTGACTTTATATAACAGCAGTATGTGTTCACAGTGACTTTATATAACAGCAGTATGTGTTCACGGAGGTGCACCATACATTTTTTCATATTATTAAACGGTATTTCCGCATCGGTGAACACACTCGAAGCCGTTGCATAAAGTCACAGGAGCATGACAACGTATATTTTCACAATCACAGAGTCCCCCATTGTCAGCCCTGGTTTGAGTTCTGGTGAAGTCTGGTGTGGGTCCTGTTTTGGCTGTTTACAGTATGTTCAGTCTGCTCGCTCAGTCCGCTAATGTCCCCGTGACCACTTTGCTGCTCTCTGATTGGTTGTCGCACGAACGTCCAAGGGAAAGGATGAGCAGAATCCATCTCCTGTGGGCGTTGATTTTTTGCTCCTGCTCCTCCCTTTTCACTTTCCCGCCAAGTCCGTGCGTCTCGACTGAACAGTCCGTTCGTGCGAACCGAGCGGTCTGTGCGTTGTGACGGCCTAACGCTCGTCACCTTAGACTTTGCATTGAAACCCGACGCATCATGATCCGGTCTGAAAGCACCATGAGTCTCCACTGGGACAGTTCTCATCAGGTGAAAGGGGGAAACTGTGTGTGGTCTCTGGTCTCTCTCTGGTCTTCCTCTGGTCTCTCTCTGGTCTCTCTCTCTGGTCTCTCTCTCTGGTCTCTCTCTCTGGTCTCTCTCTCTGGTCTCTCTCTCTGGTCTCTCTCTCTGGTCTCTCTCTCTGGTCTCTCTCTCTGGTCTCTCTCTGGTCTCTCTCTGGTTTCTCTCTGGTCTCTCTCTGGTCTCTCTCTGGTCTCTCTCTCTATGTAACCTCTGGATCATGTCCGTTGTATTATCAGTGAAGAATCAGTCCAGTTTAAACCGGCTCAGACCTGTACACATTGGTTTTTTATCTAGAAACTAATGTTGAAGGCAGTTCCCGGAGACAGCAGCTGTAAAATGAAACACAAAAACACAACTTTAGAAAAACGCTCTTATTGACTCACACACTTTCTCATTTGCATATTGTCAAAATATGTAAATTCTCCAAATCTGCCGCCCACTTTTCCCTGGAACGCTCTCCACAGACGCTGGGCCCGGTGCTGGTCTGGAGTCCGCTGCTTCCGTAGAGCGCATAAATAAATTGTTTATGTTTAAAGCGCGTGAATAATTGCGGCGGCGGCGACGTCTCCGGGGACGCGCTGGACGTGGGCGGACTTTAAAACCCGCATTCATCATTAGCAGGTTCTGGCTTCGGGAGGAATTTGAAATGTTTTGGGAAATTTTTGCCTCGCACCAAACGTCGACTCTGTTTGAATCCTGGACTTTGAGGTTTCTGCCAAGTTCTGAGACGTTGAAATCATTTATTCAGTTTGTGATTAAGCAGAGATCGTGAGGAACGAGTGGAGATTTAGAATTAACGGTTTCTTGGGTCAGTTTTGGTGGAATTGGTTTTTTACAAGTAGATTATTAAAATGGTTCTTTCCTTTCGGTGGTGATCGAACATCCGGGAACTTTATTAATATTTATGGTCAGTGGTCAATGCGTTCTCTTTGGACCAGAGAGACTGGAGAGGTCAGAGAGAGAGCAGAGAGAGAGAGACCAGAGAGAGAGAGACCAGAGAGAAAGAGACGAGCAGAGAGAGAGACCAGAGAGAGAGCAGAGAGAGAGACCAGAGAGAGAGAGACCAGTGAGAAAGAGACCAGAGAGAGAAGGACCAGAGAGAGAACAGAGAGACCAGAGAGAGAGAGAGAGACCAGAGAGAGAGACCAGAGAGAGAGACCAGTGAGAGAGAGACCAGAGAGAGAAGGACCAGAGAGAGGGACCAGAGAGAGGGACCAGAGAGAGAGACCAGTGAGAGAGACCAGTGAGAGAGAGACCAGAGAGAGAGAGACCAGAGAGAGAAGGACCAGAGAGAGAGACCAGAGAGAGAGCAAGGCAGACAGAGCAGAGAGAGAGAGACCAATGTGTTTGTTTTTATTGTAGTTATAGTTTCTCTCTCCCGCTCTAGTCTCTCTCTCTGGTCTCTCTCTGGTCTCTCTCTCTCTCTAATCTCTCTCTCTCTCTGGTCTCTCTCTGGTCTCTCTCTCTCTCTAATCTCTCTCTCTCTCTGGTCTCTCTCTCTCACAGTGATGTCATAGTGCTTCAGTGACATCCCACCATATCAGGACTGAGACAGAAGTGCTGTTGAGTCTGCCCCGAGGCCCCTTCTTTTTTATATCCAAGGACCATGTATGCAATAATAATGATAATAATAATAATAATAATAATAATAATAATAATAATAATGAGTAAATTATTTCTTCAGCTGCCAGATCCTTTGCTAATGCTAGCTTCTGGGCGTCTCTGCTCAGACTGCTGCCCCCACGACCCGGCCACGGATGAAGCGGAA
This sequence comes from Knipowitschia caucasica, assembly GCA_964034765.1. Lineage (NCBI taxonomy): Eukaryota > Metazoa > Chordata > Actinopteri > Gobiiformes > Gobiidae > Knipowitschia > Knipowitschia caucasica. The sequence goes on from OZ035835.1 coordinate 37,649,140, forward strand.
GATGGGCCTGACTCCAGTGCTGTGCAGAGGACGCGGCTGTCGTCTTCAGGGAAAGTGACAAGATGGCGGCTGCTGCTAAAAATACTGCAGAACAAAGCGGCGCTAATGCGTTTAAGACGAAGCACAAACGCTAACGGCTGCAGGAGAAACAGAGAGGGTTTAAAGCTCGGGTACGCAACTTTCACAAGACAGGAACTAGGTCCTAATGATACATGGCTCACAGTTTTTATCACTGGTTTCATGTGTTTTTGGGCAAATCTTTAGATTGTGTTTGTCAGCAGAACAGCAGATGGTGCCTGTCTCTCTCTGGTCCCTCTCTCTGGCCTCTCTCTCTGGTCTCTCTCTGGTCTCTCTCTGGTCTCTCTCTGGTCTCTCTCTGGTCTCTCTCTGGTCTCTCTCTGGTCTCTTTCTAGTCTCTCTCTCTGGTCTCTCTCTCTAGTCTCTCTCTAGTCTCTCTCTCTGGTCTCTCTAGTCTCTCTCTCTGGTCTCTCTCTGGTCTCTCTAGTCTCTCTCTCTGGTCTCTCTCTGGTCTCTTTCTAGTCTCTTTCTAGTCTCTCTCTGGTCTCTCTCTGCTCTCTCTCTTTGGTCTCTCTCTGGTCTCTCTCTGGTCTCTCTCTAGTCTCTCTCTCTGGTCTCTCTAGTCTCTCTCTCTGGTCTCTCTCAGGTCTCTTTCTAGTCTCTCTCTCTGGTCTCTCTCAGGTCTCTTTCTAGTCTCTCTCTCTGGTCTCTCTCTGGTCTCTCTCTAGTCTCTCTCTCTGGTCTCTCTCTGGTCTCTTTCTAGTCTCTTTCTAGTCTCTCTCTGGTCTCTCTCTGCTCTCTCTCTTTGGTCTCTCTCTGGTCTCTCTCTGGTCTCTCTCTAGTCTCTCTCTCTGGTCTCTCTGGTCTCTCTCTCTGGTCTCTCTGGTCTCTCTCTCTGGTCTCTCTCTGGTCTCTCTCTGGTCTCTCTCTGGTCTCTCTCTGGTCTCTCTCTGGTCTCTCTCTGGTCTCTCTCTGGTCTCTCTCTGGTCTCTCTCTGGTCTCTCTCTGGTCTCTCTCTGGTCTCTCTCTGGTCTCTCTCTGGTCTCTCTCTGGTCTCTCTCTGGTCTCTCTCTGGTCTCTCTCTGGTCTCTCTCTGGTCTCTCTCTGGTCTCTCTCTGGTCTCTGTCCTCTATGTAGTTTATACATAGTATAATCTGAGTGGTTAGCACACTCGCTTCTCAGCTAGAAGGTCCTGGGTTCGAATCCCGGTCGGAACAGGGCCTTTCTGAGTGGAGTCTGCATGTTCTTCCCATGTCTGCGAAGGTTTCCTCCGGGTACTCCGGTTTCCCCTACCACTAAAATCATGCACAATAGGTCTGTCCCTCCTGTACTGGCCCCTCCCATCTCTGTGTGGAGTCAGAGACAGATGCCCACAATCTTAAACCGCTTTGACTCTTGTCTGTGAAAGGCACTATAAACATAAAGATTACTTACTAAAACCATAAAAAAAAAAGAATGCCTTTCAGAAAGATTGTATTGAGCTTTGGGGACATAATTGTTGCGTTTAGGACGTGTCATGGAGGCTTTGTGAACATGACAGAAGACTTAATGGTTGTGGATATAACTATAGTAAATCTGTCATTATAAATTTTGCATTGTGCAAAAAAATATTGTTCAAAAATGTATGTATAAATATATATGTTTTTATCTGGTGCATTTCCAAACGATCCACGTTTGTCGAACACCAGAACACAACATGGCGTCCTCACACGGCGCCCGCTGCTCCTTTCTAAATATTGCAAAATGTAAAAACAAACGCTTCAAACGCCTTTTAAAGAGTGAAAAACCTGCTCTCAGCTCTCACCGACTTCCCCTGCGTGAGAAGACGCCGCGGGCCGCCTCCACCGCGCACTAACCCTGATCAATACGCTCTGCTCCTCCAGCACAAGAAAAACTAAAATATATGCGAGAGAGAAGCCGCGTCCAGGGCTCGCGGCGTCACTGGCGTTTACCGCCGCGTTTGAACCGAAGACACGGCGGCGAACAGCTGCAGGGCGAGAGGGGGCAAAGGACAAAGCAGCGTTTACCTGTTTTTTTAACTACCTGGAACCCGCTCCTTTCTGGCCTCGGCTTTTGAAGAACCTGGAGCGAGAGAGCACCTCTGGCCTCGCTCCCGAAGAATGAAAATAATGTGTGATATTTTGGGAAGAGACGGAGACGGAACAGAGTCAGAAAAGAGTTATTCTTAATGAAAAACACAATGGACATGATGCTCTCTCACTGCTCTCTCTCTCTGGTCTCTCTCTCTCTGGTCTCTCTCTCACTGCTCTCTCTCTGGTCTCTCTCTCACTGGTCTCTCTCTCACTGGTCTTTCTCTGGTCTCTCTCTCTCTGGTCTCTCTCTCACTGCTCTCTCTCTCTGGTCTCTCTCTGGTCTCTCTCTCTCTGGTCTCTCTCTCACTGCTCTCTCTCTGGTCTCTCTCTCACTGGTCTCTCTCTCACTGGTCTCTCTCTCACTGGTCTCTCTCTCACTGCTCTCTCTCTCTGGTCTCTCTCTCACTGCTCTCTCTCTCTGGTCTCTCTCTCACTGCTCTCTCTCACTGCTCTCTCTCTCTCTGGTCTCTCTGGTCTCTCTCTCTCTGGTCTCTCTCTCTCTGGTCTCTCTCTCTCTGGTCTCTCTCTCTCTGGTCTCTCTCTCTGGTCTCTCTCTCTGGTCTCTCTCTCTGGTCTCTCTCTCTGGTCTCTCTCTCTCTGGTCTCTCTCTATCTAGTCTCTCTCTATCTAGTCTCTCTCTATCTAGTCTCTCTCTCTGGTCTCTCTCTCTCTGGTCTCTCTCTCTCTGGTCTCTCTCTCTGGTCTCTCTCTCTGGTCTCTCTCTCTGGTCTCTCTCTCTCTGGTCTCTCTCTATCTAGTCTCTCTCTATCTAGTCTCTCTCTCTGGATTCTCTCTCTCTGGTCTCTCTGGTCTCTCTCTCTCTGGTCTCTCTCTCTCTGGTCTCTCTCTCTGGTCTCTCTCTCTGGTCTCTCTCTCTGGTCTCTCTCTCTGGTCTCTCTCTCTCTGGTCTCTCTCTCTCTAGTCTCTCTCTGGATTCTCTCTCTCTGGTCTCTCTCTCTCTGGTCTCTCTCTCTGGGTGCAAACTCCACGTGTCATTGACGAAACATAAAAGTTACATACCTGAGCTTTAATGCACACGTCCCAATCAAAAATCAAAAATAAAAACATAGAAATATCTGTTATTAACGTGTCTCCTTTAACCTTGCGTTCTGTCGCCGTGTTAAACTCTTCGCCTGAAAGCAGCCGTTTTTTAGGTGCTCTTCAAAACGCTAAAACAAAAGCGCGGCCTTTCTTTTAAAACACGAACAAAAACCAGAAATAAAATCTGGCAGAGGCCCCACGTCTGCGAAGGCCACAGCGGGTTTTCATCTGCAGCAACTCAACAGCTTTGGCACCAATTCCACCGTTTTTTCTCTTTATTTGTGAGTTCCCACAAATAAAGGTCGGGTTCCCATCGGACGCCAGCACCTGCACAGAGGCAGTTTCTCTCTCTGGTCTCTCTCTGGTCTCTCTCTGGTCTCTCTTTTTTCTCTCTCTCTGAAAAAAGTTGATCTAGGGAGACCAGAGAGAGAGACCAGAAAAAGATCAGAGAGAGACCAGAGAGAGACCAGAGAGAGGGAGAGAGAGAGCTTCTTCACCATCCACATTCTGAAACATGACAAAAACGACATGTTCTATTTGTTCTTTGGTTAAAAGCAGTTATTTCCAAACCTGAATATCTCGGACTCAGATCCTGGTTCGGTCTCACTCTGGTCTGTCTTTGTTCACATGGAGAGAATCCCAGATGCTTTAACATCTGTCTCTCACTCTCTGCATCAAACACCAGCTGCCGATGGTTGTCGTTTAGATTTGAAAAACAGAATGAGTTAGTTTTAAGTATTCGTGAAAGAAGTTTGCATGATGTGAGCTGTTTTTAGACGCTGCCGAAGTTTGGTTCTGAGACTGTTTTTTTCTCTGGTCTCTTCCCTCTCTCTCTCTCTCTCTTGTGTGTCTCTCTCTCTCTCTCTGGTCTCTCTCTCCTGTCCGAAAGAAGTAGAACCACTGCACACCTACCGCAGACCTCTTGGAGACCAGGGGCTTGTGGGGGAGACCAGAGAGAGAGAGACCAGAGCGAGACTAGAGAGAGACCAGAGCGAGACCAGACAGACCAGAGAGAGACCCGAGTGAGACTAGAGAGAGACCAGAGCGAGACCAGACAGCCGAGAGAGAGACCCGAGTGAGACTAGAGACACCAGAGCAAGACTAGAGAGAGACTAGAGAGACACCAGAGCGAGAATAGAGAGATACCAGAGAGAGACTAGAGAGAGACCAGAGTGAGACTAGAGAGAGACCAGAGCGAGAATAGAGAGAGACCAGAGCGAGACTAGAGAGAGACCAGAAATAGGGCAGAGAGAGATCAGCCCCTGGTCAAAAATATGTAAAATCTCAAAACGTTTTGCCATATTTAGAAAACCGACCAAAATCTGACTTCATTAGGAAGAATCCCAGTCTGTCTGACCTTTCTAAAGTTCCTTAATAAACAAATAAAAAAGTGCTCTTGTGTTCTGTGAGTTCAGACTCTCTTCAGACTCTCTCCAGAGGCTTTGAGCCCAGAACTGCATAAAGTGACTTAAGAGGATGCATAGGTTCCTCTAAACGCCGTCGGAGCTGCTTTCATGGTGTCTGTCTATAGAGCAGCAGAATACATTAGACTGGGCTCATACATACACATGCGCTCAGCAGGAGGCGCCGTAGAGCCAGAGACACAGCAAACAACAGGGTCCACAGAAGTGTCCGACTCCACTCGGACAAACACACTTTACCTCACGGGGCATTTTAACCACCACTGTCTCGTTTTCAACTTCATGTTTAATTCAATTCAATGTATTTGTGTCTCAGAGGACTTTACAAAGTTGTGGATTCACCGACAACAGACGAGAGAATCAAACCGCAAAGGAAATGCGGTAATAACAAACACATAGGAGGGAGACTGAGGCTGTAGACCCAGGACTGAGGCTGTAGACCCAGGACTGAGGCTGTAGACCCAGGACTGAGGCTGTAGACCCAGGACTGAGGCTGTAGATCCAGGACTGAGGCTGTAGATCCAGGACTGAGGCTGTAGACCCAGGACTGAGGCTGTAGATCCAGGACTGAGGC
>OZ035835.1:37659286-37664286 GCA_964034765.1 Knipowitschia caucasica
GAGAGAGACCAGAGAGGGACTAGAGAGAGACCAGAGAGAGAGCAGAGAGAGACCAGAGAGAGGACCGAGAGAGACCAGAGAGAGACCAGAGAGAGACTAGAGAGAGACCAGAGAGAAAACAGAGAGAGGACCGAGAGAGACCAGAGAGAGACTAGAGAGAGACCAGAGAGAGACCAGAGAGAGAGACCAGAGAGAGACCAGAGAGAGACCAGAGAGAGACTAGAGAGAGACCAGAGAGAGGACAGAGAGAGACCAGAGAGAGACTAGAGAGAGACCAGAGAGAGACCAGAGAGAGACCAGAGAGAGGACAGAGAGAGACCAGAGAGAGAGACCAGAGAGAGACCAGAGAGAGACCAGAGAGAGACCAGAGAGAGGACAGAGAGAGACCAGAGAGAGACCAGAGAGAGACCAGAGAGAGACCAGAGAGAGACCAGAGAGAGACCAGAGAGAGACCAGAGAGAGGACCGAGAGAGACCAGAGAGAGACTAGAGAGAGACCAGAGAGAGGACAGAGAGAGACCAGAGAGAGACCAGAGAGAGACCAGAGAGAGACCAGAGAGAGGACCGAGAGAGACCAGAGAGAGACCAGAGAGAGGACCGAGAGAGACCAGAGAGAGACTAGAGAGAGACCAGAGAGAGACCAGAGAGAGAGACCAGAGAGAGAGCAGAGAGAGACCAGAGAGAGACCAGAGAGAGAGCAGAGAGAGACCAGAGAGAGGACCGAGAGAGACCAGAGAGAGACCAGAGAGAGACCAGAGAGAGGACAGAGAGAGACCAGAGAGAGACCAGAGAGAGACCAGAGAGAGACCAGAGAGAGACCAGAGAGAGACCAGAGAGAGGACAGAGAGACCAGAGAGAGACCAGAGAGAGACCAGAGAGAGGACCGAGAGAGACCAGAGAGAGGACAGAGAGACCAGAGAGAGACCAGAGAGAGACCAGAGAGAGGACCGAGAGAGACCAGAGAGAGGACCGAGAGAGACCAGAGAGAGGACCGAGAGAGGACCGAGAGAGACCAGAGAGAGACCAGAGAGAGACCAGAGCGAGACCAGAGAGAGACCAGAGCGAGACCAGAGAGAGACCAGAGAGAGACCAGAGCGAGACCAGAGAGAGACCAGAGAGAGGACAGAGCGAGACCAGAGAGAGACCAGAGAGAGACCAGAGAGAGACCAGAGAGAGACCAGAGAGAGACCAGAGAGGGACCAGAGAGAGACCAGAGAGAGAGCAGAGAGAGACCAGAGAGAGACCAGAGAGAGAACAGAGAGAGGACCGAGAGAGACCAGAGAGAGACTAGAGAGAGACCAGAGAGAGACCAGAGAGAGAGACCAGAGAGAGACCAGAGAGAGACCAGAGAGAGACTAGAGAGAGACCAGAGAGAGGACAGAGAGAGACCAGAGAGAGACTAGAGAGAGACCAGAGAGAGACCAGAGAGAGGACAGAGAGAGACCAGAGAGAGAGACCAGAGAGAGACTAGAGAGAGACCAGAGAGAGGACAGAGAGAGACCAGAGAGAGACCAGAGAGAGACCAGAGAGAGACCAGAGAGAGACCAGAGAGAGACCAGAGAGAGGACCGAGAGAGACCAGAGAGAGACTAGAGAGAGACCAGAGAGAGGACAGAGAGAGACCAGAGAGAGACCAGAGAGAGACCAGAGAGAGGACCGAGAGAGACCAGAGAGAGACCAGAGAGAGGACCGAGAGAGACCAGAGAGAGACTAGAGAGAGACCAGAGAGAGACCAGAGAGAGAGACCAGAGAGAGAGCAGAGAGAGACCAGAGAGAGACCAGAGAGAGAGCAGAGAGAGACCAGAGAGAGGACCGAGAGAGACCAGAGAGAGACCAGAGAGAGACCAGAGAGAGGACAGAGAGAGACCAGAGAGAGGACCGAGAGAGACCAGAGAGAGGACAGAGAGACCAGAGAGAGACCAGAGAGAGACCAGAGAGAGGACCGAGAGAGACCAGAGAGAGGACCGAGAGAGACCAGAGAGAGGACCGAGAGAGGACCGAGAGAGACCAGAGAGAGAGCAGAGAGAGACCAGAGAGAGGACCGAGAGAGACCAGAGAGAGACCAGAGAGAGACCAGAGAGAGGACAGAGAGAGACCAGAGAGAGGACAGAGAGAGACCAGAGAGAGGACAGAGAGACCAGAGAGAGACCAGAGAGAGACCAGAGAGAGGACCGAGAGAGACCAGAGAGAGGACCGAGAGAGACCAGAGAGAGGACCGAGAGAGGACCGAGAGAGACCAGAGAGAGGACAGAGAGAGACCAGAGAGAGACTAGAGAGAGACCAGAGAGAGACCAGAGAGAGGACAGAGAGAGACCAGAGAGAGACCAGAGAGAGACCAGAGAGAGACCAGAGAGAGACCAGAGAGAGACCAGAGAGAGGACAGAGAGAGACCAGAGAGAGACCAGAGAGAGAGACCACAGTGAGAGACCACAGAGAGACCACAGAGAGACCAAATAGAGACCAGAGAGAGACCAGAGAGAGACCAGTGAGAGACCACACACCAAATTGCATACTTTTACAAGAGTCTTTATGTCGGACAAACTCCATGTGTTGTTTATGAAGCTGAAACTTAGGTGCCCGAGCTTTAACAAAGAGAGAAACCTGAGCGTGTGAGGTGGAGCAGAGCAGGTGCTGTGTGCTGCTAAACCATGTGCTTAACCTTCTCTGTGCGAGTGCTCTCTCAGGTCCGGCGCCACGAGACGTGCGCACCATAAACGAGAACGCTGTGTTTGCTCTGGACTCAGTAGATTATGACTGCCTTTACGAGCGCGTTGGTCCTCTGAGGACACTGCAAAAAGAGGAAATTATGGATTTAACGTCAGCTGTGTTTACTCAGAGATAACTGTATGTTCAAACAGAAGGAGTGGGACATCTCTCTCTGGTCTCTCTTTCTGGTCTCTCTCTGGTCTCTCTCTGGTCTCTCTTTCTAGTCCTCCCCTCTGTCTCTCTCTGGTCTGTATTTGGACTCTTTCATCTCTCTCTGGTCTCTCTCTGGTCTCTCTCTGGTCTCTCTGGTCTCTCTCTGGTCTCTCTCTGGTCTCTCTCTGGTCTCTCTCTGGTCTCTCTCTAGTCTCTCTTTCTAGTCCTCCCCTCTGTCTGTCTCTGGTCTGTATTTGGACTCTTTCATCTCTCTCTGGTCTCTCTCTCTGGTCTCTCTCTAGTCTCTCTCTAGTCTCTCTTTCTGGTCCTCCCCTCTGTCTCTCTCATGGTCTGTATTTGGACTCTTTCATCTCTCTCTGGTCTCTCTCTCTGGTCTCTCTCTAGTCTCTCTCTGGTCTCTCTTTCTGGTCCTCCCCTCTGTCTCTCTCATGGTCTGTATTTGGACTCTCTCATCTCTCTCTGGTCTCTCTCTGGTCTCTCTTTCTGGTCCTCCCCTCTGTCTCGGTCTGTATTTGGACTCTCATCTCTCTCTGGTCTCTCTCTCTCTCATCTCTCTCTGGTCTCTCTCTCTCTCATCTCTCTCTGGTCTCATCCAGTGGGAATAAAGTGAGAAACCTCAGGGACGCCTGTATTGAGAGAGGAATCTGCTCCCAAGAACAGACGGGCTGTAGATCCAGGACTCAGACTGTAGAACGAGGACCGAGGCCACACGCTCCTCTTGTTTGTCTCTAGTTTCTCTCTCTGGTCTCTCTCTGGTTTCGTTCTGGTCTCTCTCTGGCTTCTCTTTTCTCACTCTCTAGTCTCTTTTTCTCTGGTCTCTCTTTCTGGTCCTCCCCTCTGTCTCTCTCTGATCTGTATTTGGCCTGTGTCTGGTCTCCTTCCAGTCTTATTGGACTCTCTTTCTGGTTTCGGGTTTATGGTCTTTTTCTGTTCCCTCTCCATAGTTTCTCTCTCTCTGGTCTCCCTCTTGTTTCTTTCTGGTCTCTCTCTGGTTTCGCTCTAGTCTCCCTCTGGTTTCTTTCTGGTCTCTCTCTGGTTTCTCTCTGGTCTCTCTCTGGTCTCTCTCTGGTTTCTTTCTGGTCTCTCTCTGGTCTCTCTCTGGTCTCTCTCTGGTTTCTTTCTGGTCTCTCTCTGGTTTCGCTCTAGTCTCCCTCTGGTTTCTTTCTGGTCTCTCTCTGGTTTCTCTCTGGTCTCTTCTGGTCTCTCTCTGGTCTCTCTCTGGTCTCTCTCTGGCCTCTCTCTGGCCTCTCTCTGGTCTCTCTCTGGTTTCTTTCTGGTCTCTCTCTGGTCTCTCTCTGGTCTCTCTCTGGTCTCTCTCTGGTCTCTCTCTGGTCTCTCTCTGGTCTCTCTCTGGTTTCTCTCTGGCCTCTCTGGTTTCTCTCTGGTCTCTCTCTCTTCTCTCTCTCTGGTTTCTCTCTCTGGTTTCTCTCTAGTCTCTCTCTTTCTGTATTCCCAAAGTCAATATCACAAACACCGGGACCACGGACCGCTATCAGTGGAGTCGCTATCACTTCCCTGTTAGCTAAAAACAAGCTAGCACGTTAGCATCGTCCATCCGTACACAGACTATGCTCAGAGGACTTTTTAACTTTGTCTTTTGTGTCTCTAATCGGTGTCACACAACCTCCTCTTCCCCCAACACTTCCTCACGTGTCACTTCTCACAACAGAGAGGTTTAAACCGACGCACAAACGCACATGTCCTGTCCTCGCTACACAACTTCTAATTACCTGAATCCACTCTCCACCTCCTCATCCATCTCCCTCTGACATTTCTTTATTTTCTTTGCGTTATTTTTCTAATTTCTTTTTTTCCGTTTGCTTCCCGTGTTCGAGGCCTGGAGCTCCTGACAGTCTCGTTGTAATAAATGGTGTTGGGGGTAAATGGAAACGGCATCCAGGCATATCCGAAATGATTGTGCTCTTTGTCATGCTAATAAAGCCGGCGCGCGACATTAGCCTCCCGCGCCTCTCTGTTATGTAGATGCGGCTTCAGCGGCGTGTTTATCAAGGACAGAGCCGGGTACAGACGGACAATGCTAACACGCTAGCTCATTGAACCTGCGATAGGGAAGTGCGGTCTCTCCGGCTCCTATTGACTCCCGTTAAAAAGTAAACTCCTC
>OZ035835.1:37669286-37714286 GCA_964034765.1 Knipowitschia caucasica
TGGGAGGAGATCCAGCGCGGACCAGCGCTGAGACCAATGCAGACCCGAGGAGAGACTGGAGTGACCAGCACACAGAAACCAGCGCGGACCTATAGGAGAGACCGCATAGACTGGAGAGACCGGTGCGCAGAGACCAGCGCGGACCGAAGAGAGACCGCATAGACCAGACTTGAGAGACCGGTGCGCAGAGACCCGCACGGGCCGAGGAGAGACCGCATAGACCATGGACTGGAGAGACCAGCGCGGACCCGTATGGATCCAGGAGCCGTATGGCGAGACCAGTGCAGACCTGTATAGATCCATGGGACAGACCAGCGCAGAGACTCAGCACGGACCCAGTAACCTCCTGCAGCAGCAGTATATATGCCATTGTTCTGGGCCCGTGGATAAAGAAATGCCCCCTAGTAGATTAGTTGAATGTGTTGAATATCCAATATAAAACTAACTTTACCGCATATCCCCATCCTATAAATAGGATGAGGTCACTAATACACGGCAAGATTTCAAATGTATTTGATAAAGCGTTGGCACATTTCATTTCAAAATGAATAAAAAAATAGGCTAAATTACCATTAACAATTAAATAAATAAATACATACATCAATATGACAAACATATCACTGTAATGTCGTGTTTTATTGAACTTCATAACACCAGCGTGCGAACATGTCTCACTGAATGTGTGTAAGAGGCTCCTGAGCATTCGTAGGATTTGTACGTACCCAAAAGAAATTCTGGTTACGAGAAAATTTCATGAATGCCATAATCTTCGTAGGATTTACGCACAAATTTGTTCTTAAGTACGGTTCGTGAACGAGGCCCGATGTGAGAAAGACTGGAGGGAGAGATGGTCTGGTTTCCCCCTGGTCTCCTCCTCTGGTCTCCTCCCTCCTCTGGTCTCCTCCTCTGGTCTCCTCCTCTGGTCTCCCCCCTCCTCTGGTCTCCCACCTCCTCTGGTCTCCCACCTCCTCTGGTCTCCTCCTCTGGTCTCCCACCTCCTCTGCACCTCCTCTGGTCTCCTCCTCTGGTCTCCTCCTCTGGTCTCCTCCTCTGGTCTCCTCCTCTGGTCTCCTCCTCTGGTCTCCTCCTCTGGTCTCCTCCTCTGGTCTCCTCCTCTGGTCTCCCCCCTCCTCTGGTCTCCTCCTCTGGTCTCCTCCTCTGGTCTCCCCCCTCCTCTGGTCTCCTCCCCTCTGGTCCAAACCAGCAGAGGGAGGACACCAGCGTCACGTGTGTTTCCTCAGCACAGTTGTGTGTGTGTTGGTGTCATGTTTTTTAATTGGAGGTGTGATTATAATGAGAGGAGAGCCTCAGGAGCCTCAGGAGCCTCAGGAGCCCGAGTCGCCGCATCTGTCCGCGAGGCTCCGGCACGGCGCCCATCCACAGGGACCGCACCGGAGCCACTCAGACCGATGCGGGCTGGAGAGGCGCATTAGCATATGCTCCAAAAGCAACAAAGAGCCCACTTAGAAGCAGCTCTCAGAGCAGGAAAATAACAGGGACTTTTCTCTGCGTCAGACTGTAGAAGGAGTACTCTCTCCTCATTTACAGTATATATATATATATATGCACACACACAGGCACACATGTATATACACACACACACACACACACACTCTTTAATGTATGTCTCAACCTGAATCAAAACAGCAGTCCTCTCTAATAGATCTATGACTATGAGGTGTAGACCCAGGACTGAGGCTGTAGACCCAGGACTGAGGCTGTAGACCCAGGACTGAGGCTGTAGACCCAGGACTGAGGCTGTAGACCCAGACGACTGAGGCTGTAGACCCAGGACTGAGGCTGTAGACCCAGGACTGAGGCTGTAGACCCAGGACTGAGGCTGTAGACCCAGGACTGAGGCTGTAGACCCAGGACTGAGGCTGTAGACCCAGGACTGAGGCTGTAGACCCAGGACTGAGGCTGTAGACCCAGGACTGAGGCTGTAGACCCAGGACTGAGGCTGTAGACCCAGGACTGAGGCTGTAGACCCAGGACTGAGGCAGTTGTGTGAGATGAATGCAGGTCACCTCAGTCCGCAGGAGAATCATTACATCTGTGTTGATCAAAAACAAGTTTCTTTGTGGATGCAGAAGACGCTCGGTGATTATTCAGGACGTTAACAATTCCAGTGTCACCGCCTCATTTGGGCTTTAATTCTACTCGTTAATGTTTTGCATAAATCTGCATAATGACAGGGGCAGATTCTGACCGCAAGCGGCAAAGGTGGCACCGCGACCGCGAATGTGTAAGTAGAGGAGAGAGACACCAGAGGAGAGGGACCAGAGGAGAGGGACCAGAGGAGAGACACCAGAGGAGAGACACCAGAGGAGAGACACCAGAGGAGAGACACCAGAGGAGAGACACCAGAGGAGAGACACCAGAGGAGAGACACCAGAGGAGAGACACCAGAGGAGAGGGACCAGAGGAGAGGGACCAGAGGAGAGACACCAGAGGAGAGGGACCAGAGGAGAGGGACCAGAGGAGAGGGACCAGAGGAGAGGGACCAGAGGAGACACCAGAGGAGAGACACCAGAGGAGAGGGACCAGAGGAGAGACACCAGAGGAGAGACACCAGAGGAGAGACACCAGAGGAGAGACACCAGAGGAGAGGGACCAGAGGAGAGACACCAGAGGAGAGACACCAGAGGAGAGACACCAGAGGAGAGACACCAGAGGAGAGACACCAGAGGAGAGACACCAGAGGAGAGGGACCAGAGGAGAGGGACCAGAGGAGAGGGACCAGAGGAGAGACACCAGAGGAGAGACACCAGAGGAGAGACACCAGAGGAGAGACACCAGAGGAGAGACACCAGAGGAGAGACACCAGAGGAGAGGGACCAGAGGAGAGGGACCAGAGGAGAGGGACCAGAGGAGAGACACCAGAGGAGAGGGACCAGAGGAGAGACACCAGAGGAGAGACACCAGAGGAGAGGGACCAGAGGAGAGACACCAGAGGAGAGGGACCAGAGGAGAGACACCAGAGAGAGAGACCAGCGAGAGACCAGAGGAGAGGGACCAGAGAAAAACCAGAGAGAGCGAGATCAGAGGAGAGGGACCAGAGGTGAGAGACCAAAGAGAGAGAAAGACCAGAGGAGAAACCGGGAAAGAGGGACTAGAGATGGTTCAAAACTGGATTGAAACTTGGACCAGGGTTGTACAAAGTATACCAGAGTGAGACAGAGGTGAATGTCACACAAACGTTCCTGAGCTGGAGGAGTTTGCTTTTACATGGAAGTCAATGGGAGCCCGGGTTAGCGTTAGCGTTAGCATTAGCGTTAGCGTTGTACATCCGTATACAGTTTGTGTTGCAGCCACTTTATATCACAGTCTATGAGAAAACTGCTTTGGAGCCAGAACTAGTGACAGGGATTTCATTACTCGGTTAAATCTTTTGTGGGTCCATCTTTCTCTCGGACACCTCTCGGGATGACACCGTCGTCTGTTTTGTGGAACGGAATCTTTGAAGTGTGTAAAAGTGTGTGCGGTAATGACAGAGAAGGTCAGTGTTGATTTGGCAGAGCTCTCATTAACAGCAGCCCATCTGGAGACAGCAGCAGCAAGAGGCTGGAAGAAGAGACGGGACCGGAGGGAGACCGAGAGAGGGGGACTAGAGAGAGACTAGAGAGAGAGACCAGAGAGAGACTAGAGAGAGAGAGACTAGAGAAACTAGAGAGAGACAAGAGAGAGAGAGACTAGAGAGACCAGAGAGAGAGAAAAGAGAGACTAGAGAGACCAGAGAGAGAAAGACTAGAGAGAGAGAGACTAGAGAGAGACCAGAGAGAGAGACAAGAGAGCGAGAGAGACTAGAGAGACCAGAGAGAGAAAGACTAGAGAGAGAGAGACTAGAGAGAGACCAGAGAGAGAGACAAGAGAGCGAGAGAGACTAGAGAGACCAGAGAGACCAGAGAGCAAGAGCGAGAGAGACTAGAAACCAGAGAGAGACCAGAGAGAGAGACAAGAGAGACTAGAGAGACCAGAGAGAGACCAGAGAGAGAAGGACTAGAGAGAGAGAGACCAGAGAGAGCGAGTTAAGGCCGTTACTCATGATTTGGGACAAACAAAGAAGTATCTTTGGCCGAGATGTGTTAACAACAAAAACATAACGATATGAATCTATCGCTGTAGAAATGGTGTTTTAAGCCAAACAAACCAGAAACATGTAAAACCTCAGACCTGTGACTGCGGCTGGAACACGGAGCAGAGAGAGAGAAAAGCCCATTATGCAGAACACGTCTCCTTTAAAACTCGCCGCACAACTTTGCACGACCAATTTAAAACTATTACTTCTCCTCAGCGCGCTCTCCCACTCATTACGCACCACTCTATCTCCCCCGTCCTCTCCCTCGTCCTCTCCCTTGTCCTGCATTAGCATACGCAGAGTCCCGCTCTGGCTGTCGGCTCCTAATCGCTGCATAACTTACATGTAAATGACCAGCGCGCGGCCTGCGCGGGTCACGTGGTCCGCCCCTGACCTCGTGTTAGCGCGCCGCCTCTGATGTTAGCGCTAATAGAATGTTCCTCCTCCGGATTTTCTTGCGTTTCTCTTTTTTCCGGCCTATTAGCCGCCTGACACTCTTGATTTAATTTCCCGCGGAGGAGCAGGGAGGCGGTTTGAGCGTGCGGCGCGAGTGCGGCGCGTAATGCGCCCGTGATTGGAGTGATTTTAATAAACAGGAAGCTGAGTGAGAAGGGCACAGGGCAGCGGTGTTTGCATTCACCAGCCGCGTGTGTAACCAGAGAGGGGGAGAGAGAGGGGGGAGAGAGGGGGAGAGAGAGGGGGGAGAGAGGGGGAGAGAGAGAGACCAGAGACGAGAGAGAGGGGGAGGGAGGGGGGAGAGGGAGACCAGAGACGAGAGAGAGGGGGAGGGAGGGGGAGAGGGAGACCAGAGACGAGAGAGAGGGGGAGGGAGGGGGAGAGGGAGACCAGAGACGAGAGAGGGGAGAGAGGGAGAGAGAGGGGGAGAGAGGGGGAGAGAGAGGACCAAGACGAGAGAGGGGAGAGAGAGAGACCAGAGACGAGAGAGAGGGGGAGGGAGGGGGAGGAGGGGGAACCAGAGACGAGAGAGAGACCAGAGGAGAGAGGGGGAGAGAGGGGGAGGAGGGGAGAGAGAGAGACCAGAGAGAGGGGGGGAGAGGAGACCAGAGACGAGAGAGAGGGGGAGGGGGGGGGGGGGGGAGGGGGGGGGGAGAGAGAGAGAGACAGAGACGAGAGAGAGAGGGGAGGGAGGGGAGAGAGAGAGAGAGAGAGAGAGAGGGGGAGGGGGGGGGAGAGGGAGACCAGAGACGAGAGAGAGAGAGGGGGAGGGAGGGGGGAGGGAGGGGGGGAGGGGGGAGGAGAGAGAGACCAGAGACGAGAGAGAGGGGGGGAGAGGGGGGAGGGAGGGAGAGACCAGAGACGAGAGAGAGGGGGAGAGAGAGAGACCAGAGACGAGAGAGAGGGGGAGAGAGAGGGGGAGGGAGGGAGAGACCAGAGACGAGAGAGAGGGGGAGAGAGAGAGACCAGAGACGAGAGAGAGGGGGAGAGGGAGACCAGAGACGAGAGAGAGGGGGAGAGAGAGAGACCAGAGGCACACAAAAGAAAAGAGAAACCAGGTCTCTGCTATCTCTCTCTCTCTGGTCTCTCTCTCTCTTTGCTCTCTCTTGCTCTCTCTCTGCTCTCTCGCTCTCTCTCTGCTCTCGCTCTGCTCTCTCGCTCTCTCTCTGCTCTCGCTCTGCTCTCTCGCTCTCTCTCTGCTCTCTGCTCTCGCTCTGCTCTCTCTCTGCTCTCTCTCTAACAGTTCAAACTAAATTAACTTTAAACGATAATGTTTTCTATGGACTTTTCATCACTCTTTGATTATAACAACCCGGAGCTGGGTGCACTGCTGCACCCGGAGCCCTGTGGCCGAGAGAAGGACCGGGTCAAATGCAGAGGACCCTCCAAGAACCATAACACTCTGTTTCCTCTGCTCTCACTTCGGTCAGTCAGTATCTCTCCTCCCCCTCCTCCCCCCCTCCTCCCCCTCTGCTCACACTTCTCCATCTCGGTGTTAATTGAAATTAGCTTAACGAGCTAAAGTTTTGGGAAAAACCTTGTAGGAGGCGACGCGACAAAGACACACGGTAAACTTTCTTTTAATTATGTTTACCCATCGCTACACACACACACACACACACACAGACACACACACACACACACACACACACACACGCACACACACACGCACGGCTCCCTCATTTAGACGGTAACATCTGGAGCTAGCATAGCGTCGCGGCGCGGGCAAATCTTGTGGAAAAATAATAAAATTAGAGGCGCTTTCCGGTGACAAGAGAAGGGCACTCCGACACGCCACACATGTTAATAAACCCGCACCGATGACTCAATACAATCAGGAGACGCGCACTTCTGGCCTCTCGTCGCCGGCTCCACGTTGGTAATTAATTTATTTTTGTTTGGCGCGACCCCGGCTGATTGGCCTGCGTGTGAGTGGGATGCGATGTGGACCATATGCTCGCGGACCTCTGTCACGGAAAGACACCGGCGCTTCGTGGGTTTGTTTTTGAAAAGTATGAAGAAGTAATTACAGAAAAGTGGAATGTGTTTAACCTGCGTTTGAGCCGCGCTGTCAAAGAGACAGCGAGAGAGACCGGTCTGGCCTTCTGCTCTCTCATTCTGTTCTCTTTCTAGTCTCTCTCATGACTCTCTCTGGTCTCTCTCATGACTCTCTCTCTGGTCTCTCTCTCTAGTCTCTCTCATGTCTCTCCCTCTGGTCTCTCCCTCTAGTCTCTCTCATGTCTCTCCCTCTAGTCTCTCTCATGTCTCTCCCTCTGGTCTCTCTAGTCTCTCTCATGTCTCTCCCTCTAGTCTCTCTCATGTCTCTCCCTCTAGTCTCTCTCATGTCTCTCTCTCTAGTCTCTCTCATGTCTCTCTCTCTAGTCTCTCTCATGTCTCTCCCTCTAGTCTCTCTCATGTCTCTCCCTCTGGTCTCTCTAGTCTCTCTCATGTCTCTCCCTCTAGTCTCTCTCATGTCTCTCCCTCTAGTCTCTCTCATGTCTCTCTCTCTAGTCTCTCTCATGTCTCTCCCTCTGGTCTCTCTCTCTAGTCTCTCTCATGTCTCTCCCTCTAGTCTCTCTCATGTCTCTCTCTCTGGTCTCGCTCTCTAGTCTCTCTCATCTCTCTCTCTCTAGTCTCTCTCATCTCATGTCTCTCCCTCTGGTCTCTCTCTCTAGTCTCTCTCATGTCTCTCCCTCTAGTCTCTCATGTCTCTCTCTCTGGTCTCTCTCTCTCTAGTCTCTCTCATGTCTCTCCCTCTGGTCTCTCTCTCTAGTCTCTCTCATGTCTCTCCCTCTAGTCTCTCTCATGTCTCTCTCTGGTCTCGCTCTCTAGTCTCTCTCATCTCTCTCTCTCTCTAGTCTCTCTCTCTCTATAGTCTCTCTTATGTCTCTCTCTCTAGTCTCTCTCTCTCATGTCTCTCCCTCTGGTCTCTCTCTCTCATGTCTCTCTCTCTGGTCTCTCTCTCTCTCTAGTCTCTCTCATGTCTCTCCCTCTGGTCTCTCTCTCTCTCTCTCTATAGTCTCTCCCCCTGGTCTCTCTCTAGTCTCTCTCATGTCTCTCCCTCTGGTCTCTCTCTCTCTAGTCTCTCTCATGTCTCTCCCTCTGGTCTCTCTCTCTCTAGTCTCTCTCATGTCTCTCTCTCTGGTCTCTCTCTCTCTAGTCTCTCTCATGTCTCTCTCTCTGGTCTCTCTCTCTCTAGTCTCTCTCATGTCTCTCTCTCTGGTCTCTCTCTCTCTGGTCTCACTATGGCCTCTCTAGATCTCTTTCTGGTCTCACTATGGTCTCTCTTCTTCTTCTTCTTCTTCTTCTAATCTCAACAGTTTTACAGCCTGGAACCAGAGACACAGCTCTCATTACATCATCCCAGTGTTTGTGGTTTAAAAGTTACATACCTGAGCTTTAAGGGCGACAAAATGGGGCCCAAAGATTCACCGCAGATGATGTTGATTCTAAAATTGTCACAAATTGTTATCGCGATTCTTCAGTTTACGATTCCGGATGGACCTAATGATCCCTGCACCTGTGCGCTGCGTGGCTGTCACTCATCCTCACTCCTCCCCCTTCCTCTTCCTCACCCTTCCTCCCCCTTCCTCTTCCTCTTGTAATATTCTGCATTATTGTGTTTGTGGGCAGCCCTGTCAATCATCATTTGTTAAACAGATGTGTGGACAAATTAGAACAAGGACGAAGCAGCGGACGACATCTGGAGGACCGCGAGTGAGAACAGTGACTAAACAGGACATCGCCATGGGAACGCCAACGGGAACGCCAAATATGGGCACAAACACGTCGAGTCTTTCACATGAGACGAGGAATTCTGGAGCAATAATGGGAGAGGTTTGTGTTTGTTTGTGTGTGTGACAGAGTGTGACATCACCACAGTGTGACATCACCACAGTGTGACGTCACCAGAGTGTGACATCACCACAGTGTGACATCACCACAGTGTTTGCCTTCATGCAGAAGAAGCCGGTTTGAACATAAGCTGGAGCAAGTTTCCTTATATGGGCATCTGTTCCGACGGCGTGAGCTGACGTGTTGCTAAGGCGGTTGCTAAGGCGGTTGCTAAGGCAAGCTGGTTTCCACATTGAAAAGGCCTCTGATTGGTCAGTCCTAATATGGCCCTTATCTGGATTTACAAAGACAATATCACAAATGAACAGCAGGAGCACAGAGAACCCACAGATTTCTCAAACTGGTGAATGTGACACAGTCGGTCCTGAGCGCGAAGAGTTTACTGTTTCATGGAAGGCAATAAGAGCCAGAGAGGAGCCAGAGAGGAGCCAGAGAGGAGCCAGAGAGGAGCCAGAGGAGGAGCCAGAGGAGGAGCCAGAGGAGGAGCCAGAGGAGGAGCCAGAGGAGGAGCCAGAGGAGGAGCCAGAGAGGATCCAGAGGAGGATCCAGAGGAGGAGCCAGAGGAGGAGCCAGAGGAGGAGCCAGAGGAGGATCCAGAGGAGGAGCCAAACTCACTGTTCTCTCTTTTGTCTCTTTCTGGTCCCTCTCGAGTCTCTCTCTCTGGTCTCTCTCTGGTCTCGCTCTGCTCTCTCTCTGGTCTCTCCCTGGTCTCTCTCTCTGGTCTCTCAATGTAGTCTCTCTCTGCTCTCTCTCTGTAGTCTCTCCCTGGTCTCTCTGCTCTCTCTCTGTAGTCTCTCTCTGGTCTCTCTCTCTGGTCTCTCTCTGGTCTCTCTCTGTAGTCTCTCCCTGGTCTCGCTTTGGTCTCTCTGCTCTCTCTGTAGTCTCGCTCTGGTCTCTCTCAGGTCTCCCTCCAGTCTCTCCCAGGTCCCTCTCAAATTGTCAAAAAGATATAAAAGTCCTAAAACTCTCGTCTGGAGGCGTGTGTAGACTCTCTCTCTCTGAGACATTTCTCAGTGACAACAAAATACAACTTGAACTCTTTGTAATCGAGCAGTAATTTCTGAAAGCGCCTGGATATTTATCACCAACTCATTAAGGCGTGTTTTACGACCGTAGACGTTGGCGTCCTCTCGCGTCCATCGATGTCTCTCCATGGTTTCTTTCTGGTCTGTTTTGTGGTCTCTCTTTGGTCTTTCTCTCTGGTCTTTCTCTGGTCTAGCTCTCGTCTCCCTAGTCTCTCTTTTGTTTCTCTCTTTGATCCCTCTCTAGTCTCTCTTTGGTCTCTCTCTAGTCTCTCTTTGGTCCCTCTCTAGTCTCTCTTTGGTCCCTCTCTAGTCTCTCTTTGGTCCCTCTCTAGTCTCTCTTTGGTCCCTCTCTAGTCTCTCTTTGGTCCCTCTCTAGTCTCTCTTTGGTCCCTCTCTAGTCTCTCTTTGATCCCTCTCTAGTCTCTCTTTGGTCCCTCTCTAGTCTCTCTTTGGTCCCTCTCTAGTCTCTCTTTGGTCCCTCTCTAGTCTCTCTTTGGTCCCTCTCTAGTCTCTCTTTGGTCCCTCTCTAGTCTCTCTTTGGTCCCTCTCTAGTCTCTCTTTGGTCTCTCTCTAGTCTCTCTTTGGTCCCTCTCTAGTCTCTCTTTGGTCCCTCTCTAGTCTCTCTTTGGTCCCTCTCTAGTCTCTCTTTGGTCCCTCTCTAGTCTCTCTTTGGTCTCTCTCTAGTCTCTCTTTGGTCCCTCTCTAGTCTCTATTTGGTCTCTCTCTAGTCTCTTTGGTCCCCCTCTGGTCTCTCTTGGATCTCTCTCTTGTGCCTCTCTAGTCTCTCTCTCTGGTCTCTTTTGTCTCTCTCCCTAGTCTCTCTCTCTGGTCTCTCTCTCTCCCTAGTCTCTCTCTCTGGTCTCTCTCTCTGGTCTCTTTTGTCTCTCTCCCTAGTCTCTCTCTCTGGTCTCTCTCTCTGGTCTCTTTTGTCTCTCTCCCTAGTCTCTCTCTCTGGTCTCTCTCTCTCTCAGAGACATTTCTCTTAGTGACAACAAAATACAACTTGAACTCTCTGTAATCGTGCAGTCATTTCTGGACGTGCCTCTGTATTTATCACCGGCTCATTAAGGCGTGTGTTACGACCGTAGACGTTGGCGTCCTCTCGCGTCCATTGATCGCTCTGACGGATGGAGGTCACACCATAAAAACCATAAAGCACATTTTGACTGAGCGCCGTAAAGAGGCCGTCCCTTTAACACCCGTTTGTTTGACTCATTACCATCGCGAGGAACCAGGAAGACTAAGGCCGCTGCTTTCTCATAGATCTAACTATAATTCAAATGGTCAATGTTTGGTTTCTCTCTCTCTCATCTCTCTCATCAGACTCTCTTGCTAGTACCTCTCTCTGGTCTCTCACTAATCTTTAATCACTCTCTGATTTCTCTCTGGTCTCTCTCTGAACTCTATAGGCTCTGGTCTCCCTCTTTTTCTCTCTCTCTCTGGTCTCTCCCACTGGTCTGTCTCTCTGGTCTCCCTCTTTTCTCTCTCTATTTCTCTGGTTTCTTTCATTCCCTCTGGTCTCTCTCTCTAGTCTCTCTCTCTGGTCTCTCTCTCTGGTCTCTCTCTCTGGTCTCTCTCTCTGGTCTCTCTCTCTGGTCTCTCCCTCTGGTCTCCCTCTGGTCTCCCTCTGGTCTCTCCCTCTGGTCTCTCTGGTCTCTCTCCCTCTGGTCTCTCTCTCTGGTCTCTCTCTCTGGTCTCTCTCTCTGGTCTCTCTCTCTGGTCTCTCTCTCTGGTCTCTCTCTGGTCTCTCTCTGGTCTCTCCCTCTGGTCTCTCCCTCTGGTCTCTCTGGTCTCTCTCCCTCTGGTCTCTCTCTGATCTCTCTCTCTGATCTCTCTCTCTGGTCTCTCTCTCTGATCTCTCTCTCTGGTCTCTCTCTCTGGTCTCTCCCTCTGGTCTCTCTCTCTGGTCTCTCTCTCTGGTCTCTCTCTCTGGT
Organism: Knipowitschia caucasica; assembly: GCA_964034765.1. Classification (NCBI taxonomy): domain Eukaryota; kingdom Metazoa; phylum Chordata; class Actinopteri; order Gobiiformes; family Gobiidae; genus Knipowitschia; species Knipowitschia caucasica. The sequence continues at coordinate 37,680,635 of OZ035835.1, forward strand.
CTCTCTCTCTGGTCTCTCCTTCTGGTCTCTCTCTCTGGTCTCTCTCTCTGATCTCTCTCTGGTCTCTCCCTCTGGTCTCTCTCTCTGGTCTCTCTCTGGTCTCTCTCTCTGGTCTCTCCCTTCACTCTTTCTCCCTCTGGCCTCTCTTTCCTGTCTCTCTCTGGTCTCTCTCCCTCTGGTCTCTCTCTGGTCTCTCTCTGGTCTCTCTCTCTGGTCTCTCTCTCTGGTCTCTCTCTCTGGTCTCTCTCTCTGGTCTCTCTCTCTGGTCTCTCTCTCTGGTTCTCTCTCTCTGGTCTCTCCCTCTGGTCTCTCCCTCTGGTCTCTCCCTCTGGTCTCTCCCTCTGGTCTCTCTCTCTGGTCTCTCTCTCTGGTCTCTCTCTGATCTCTCTCTGATCTCTCTCTCTGGTCTCTCCCTCTGGTCTCTCTCTCTGGTCTCTCTCTGGTCTCTCTCTCTGGTCTCTCTCTGGTCTCTCTCTCTGGTCTCTCCCTCTGGTCTCTCTCTCTGGTCTCTCCCTTCACTCTTTCTCCCTCTGGCCTCTCTTTCCTGTCTCTCTCTGGTCTCTCCCTCTGGTCTCTCTCTCTGGTCTCTCTCTGGTCTCTCTCTCTCTGATCTCTCTCTCTGGTCTCTCCCTCTGGTCTCTCTCTCTGGTCTCTCTCTGGTCTCTCTCTGATCTCTCTCTCTGGTCTCTCTCTCTGATCTCTCTCTCTGGTCTCTCTCTCTGGTCTCTCTCTCTGGTCTCTCTCTCTGATCTCTCTCTCTGGTCTCTCTCTCTGGTCTCTCCCTTCACTCTTTCTCCCTCTGGCCTCTCTTTCCTGTCTCTCTCTGGTCTCTCTCTCTGGTCTCTCTCTCTGATCTCTCTCTCTGGTCTCTCTCTCTGGTCTCTCTCTGGTCTCTCTCTCTGGTCTCTCTCTGGTCTCTCTCTCTGGTCTCTCTCTCTGGTCTCTCTCTCTGATCTCTCTCTCTGGTCTCTCCCTCTGGTCTCTCCCTCTGGTCTCTCTCTCTGGTCTCTCTCTCTCTGGTCTCTCCCTTCACTCTTTCTCCCTCTGGCCTCTCTTTCCTGTCTCTCTCTGGTCTCTCTCTGGTCTCTCTCTGGTCTCTCTCTCTGGTCTCTCTCTGATCTCTCTCTCTGGTCTCTCCCTCTGGTCTCTCTCTCTGGTCTCTCTCTCTGGTCTCTCTCTCTGATCTCTCTCTGGTCTCTCTCTCTGGTCTCTCTCTCTGGTCTCTCTCTCTGGTCTCTCTCCCTCTGGTCTCTCTCTGGTCTCTCTCTGGTCTCTCTCTCTGGTCTCTCTCTGATCTCTCTCTCTGGTCTCTCCCTCTGGTCTCTCTCTCTGGTCTCTCTCTCTGGTCTCTCCCTCTGGTCTCTCTCTCTGATCTCTCTCTGGTCTCTCTCTCTGGTCTCTCTCTCTGGTCTCTCTCTCTGGTCTCTCTCTCTGGTCTCTCTCTCTCTGGTCTCTCTCTCTGGTCTCTCTCTCTGGTCTCTCTCTCTGATCTCTCTCTCTGGTCTCTCCCTCTGGTCTCTCTCTCTGGTCTCTCCCTCTGGTCTCTCTCTCTGGTCTCTCTCTTCACTCTTTCTCCCTCTGGCCTCTCTTTCCTGTCTCCCTCTGATCTCTCTCTCTGGTCTCTCTCTCTGGTCTCTCTCTCTGGTCTCTCTCTTCACTCTGGCGTTAATCTGTATCAGTATTGTCCATTAGAGGCACTTTCTTCACTGATATTGAGGTGGACGTGCAGATGGTTAACGGCGGTGCGCGGACCTCAGATTGCGGACCTGATTAGAGCCATATGCTGCGGAACGAGCGCGATGCCACCGCCGGAGTCTGGCGTTTATGGAAGTGGTCGTTATGTAGCGAGTGGAGGCTGCAGGAACGATGAGCCATAAAGGAGGCGCTAACGAACACATTCATGATTGAGGAGGAAGAGAAGGTCTCTCTCTGGTCTCTCTCTCTCTCTCTCTCTGGTCTCTCTCTAGTTTCTCTCTTTCTCTGTCTCTCTCAGACCAGATAAAGACCAGAGAGTGACCAAGAGATAATTGAGAGAGACCAGTGAGAGGAAGAGAGACCAAGGAAATCCAGAGAGACCAGAGAGCAACCAGAGAGAGACAAGACAGCGACCAGAGAGAGAGAGACCAGAAACAGAAAGACCAAAGTGAGTCCAGAGGAAGTGAAGACTCAAGATTGAACAGAGAGAGAGACACACAAGAAAGAGACCAAGGATAGACCAGAGAGAGACCAGAGGGAGACCAAAGAGAAACCAGAGAGAGACCAGAGAGAGAGAGACCAGAGAGAGAGAGACCAAAGATAGACCAGAGGGAGACCAAAGATAGACCAGAGAGAGACCAAAGAGAGACCAAAGGGAGACCAGAGAGAGAGACCAAAGATAGACCAGAGAGAGACCAAAGAGAGACCAAAGGGAGACCAAAGGGAGACCAGAGCGAGTCCTTGCACTTCTTGTTTGTATGCAGAGGGTTCCAGTCCGTGTTGTTATTTCAATAGTAAATCTCTGAACGCTTCACAGATGATGCTTTTTGACCTGAGACCTGTTTCTCTGATGGAGACGCACTTCTGCCGAGTCTCGCAGGTTGATTATGTTTCCAGGCGCTCCTCTCGCTCCTCTCGCTCCTCTCGCTCCTCTCGCTCCCTTTGGACCTGTGCTTTGTGTGCGTTGCCAGATCTACATGTTACCTGTGCTTTTGTCTGAGCAGAAAGCGTGCTCCGGAGCACTATCTGGCAACACGCGCTGCCCTTGCCGCAGAGTGCACCAAACACAGGAGAATATCAGGGTTTTCTGAAGAATAAATGGGTTTTTCACTGGTTTAACAACAAATTATTAAAATACACAAAAATATTGGTTTTAAAAATGTATGATTTGGTTCTTAAAGCTCGGGGACACAACTTTTGAAATACTCCTGCATTCACTGTCGATATAGGAGGGTCCTGGGTCTACAGCCTCAGTCCTGGATCTACAGCCTCAGTCCTGGGTCTACAACCTCAGTCCTGGGTCTACAGCCTCAGTCCTGGGTCTACAGCCTCAGTCCTGGGTCTACAGCCTCAGTCCTGGGTCTACAGCCTCAGTCCTGGGTCTACAGCCTCAGTCCTGGGTCTACAGCCTCAGTCCTGGATCTACAGCCTCAGTCCTGGATCTACAGCCTCAGTCCTGGGTCTACAGCCTCAGTCCTGGGTCTACAGCCTCAGTCCTGGGTCTACAGCCTCAGTCCTGGATCTACAGCCTCAGTCCTGGGTCTACAGCCTCAGTCCTGGGTCTACAGCCTCAGTCCTGGATCTACAGCCTCAGTCCTGGGTCTACAGCCTCAGTCCTGGGTCTACAGCCTCAGTCCTGGGTCTACAGCCTCAGTCCTGGGTCTACAGCCTCAGTCCTTCCCTATCTGTATACAGTCTGTAGTTAAAAGAAACCCTCTGAAGGAATGAACCAAATGATCTTGATGGAAATGAGTTTCTTTCAGCGTTTGCACAGATCCTTTTGAGTCCGTAGAATGCGGCGGTTTTCTCTGCAGCTTATTACCGACAAATATGTGACATTTGCACAAAACTATGCAAAATTTCAGGACTGATCAGAGAAGCGCCAAAGTCCAGGAATGTTCAGAATGTGTGAGTGTGTGAAGGTTAGACGCTGACGGCGACAATAGAGACGCACACATCGGGTCCAGACTGGGTTGAAGTGGGACAATAATCACATACTTTAATTAAAACATGCAGAGACTTTTATACAAACACAGGTTTTAACATGGACTGGTTTTGAAAGCTGGAACCGAAACCATAAAACATGGAACTCTAGACCTGGTCCTAGACTCTCTCTGATCTCACTCTAGATTTTCTCTGGTCTCTCTCTCTCTGGTCTCTCTCTCTCTGGTCTCTCTCTCTCTGGTCTCTCTCTCTCTGGTCTCTGTGGTCTCTCTCTAATCTCTCTCTCCGGTCTCTCTCTGGTCTATCTCTGCTCTCTCTCTGGTCTCCCTCTCTCTGGTCTCTCTCTCTGGTCTCTCTCTGGTCTCTCTCTCTGGTCTCTCTCTCTGGTCTCTCTCTCTGGTCTCTCTCTCTGGTCTCTCTCTCTGGTCTCTCTCTCTGGTCTCTCTCTCTGGTCTCTCTCTCTGGTCCCTGTCTCTCTCTGGTCTCTCTCTCTGGTCCCTGTCTCTCTCTGGTCTCTCTCTCTGGTCTCTCTCTCTGGTCTCTCTCTCTGGTCTCTCTCTCTGGTCCCTGTCTCTCTCTGGTCTCTCTCTCTGGTCTCTCTCTCTGGTCTCTCTCTCTGGTCCCTGTCTCTCTCTGGTCTCTCTCTCTGGTCCCTGTCTCTCTCTGGTCTCTCTCTCTGGTCCCTGTCTCTCTCTGGTCTCTCAGAGTCAAATAAAAGATACATATTTTCCGATGAGGTAATTTTGGATTTATACTTTTCCCCAGACTTTTTCAGTCAGACAAACTGGTACCATTCTGAAACCATAAAGCGCGGTACCCCAGCTTTAACCCGCTCTAACCCGCTCTAACCCGCTTTAACCCGCTCTAACCCGCTTTAACCCGCTCTAACCCGCTTTAACCCGCTCTAACCCGCTCTAACCCGCTGATATCCAGACGCCCTTGTAATCCAAGGTTCTCATCACCTTCTTACGTAACGTGGAGGTGCGCGGCGTCCTCTCAGTCGCTAATCCACTGATAATGTGCTCATATTGACTTAGCTTTAGCCAAACACCAGCGCGGGCTAATCAGTGCCGCGCAAGCTACGGTCACTCCCCCCGTTTTATTTACATACGAAGCACAACAGCCCGATCACCAATCCCCTGTGGGAAAATTAAGCGACGGCGCAGATAAGGCTTAGCCGCTAACATTGCTATAACCTCACAGAGATAGCTTGGCGCGATAGCAGTCAAATCCAGTTGATATTTTAGTCTGCGATTTCCTTTATTATTTGACAAGTCCAGTCTGGAGCCAGCGTCGCGATTGTCATCTGTGAAATGTCAGAAAGAATTACCTCGATGCCAGTGAACGAGATAAGCGCGCACTCCCGACGCGACTAGCTTTAGCGCGTTTAAAAGAAACCGGGAGGCTAATTCTGCGCTAATGTAAATATATGTGTGTGTGTGTGTGTGTGTAGTAGGAGCGGGCTTTTTTATAGTCTGCAAAAATGCCAATGCTAATGTCAGCGGAGATGTGCGCCGGCAGATAGTTGATTACAAACTCGGCGGTTTTCAGATAAGCGGAAAGGTCGCGCGGGAGCTTTTCCGGGTTTTTTTGGACAGGTGTCGAGGCGGTGTTAGAAGTAGAGCAAGCGCAGAGGGACAAACTTGTGCCATATCTTCAGAGGATTAGCATAAGCAGATAATGGTTGGGATCAATTAAAAAGAGGAGATAGGAGAGAAGAGGTGTTTGAGTGCGGCGTCAAGTGTGCGCCGTTAGATAAAGAGGCCACTTAATAAGCGCCGGTGTCACGCATTATTCAAATACTGTTAAAGGGACGAGATTTAAAGCCGGGGGACGTAACTTTCAAGGCAACTGTGTCATCGACGACATGTCTCTAGTTACTGGCTCTAAAACAGTTTGATTCTAGTCTGCATCGGAGTGTGTTTTTGAGATTTTTCAGACTGGAAAGGAAGAGAGATACCAGAGAGAGAGACAGGAGAGAGAGAGACAGGAGAGAGAGAGACAGGAGAGAGAGAGACAGGAGAGAGAGAGACAGGAGAGAGAGAGACAGGAGGGAGAGAGACAAGAGAGAGGGAGACCAGAGAGAGACTAGAGATAGACCAGAGAGAGAGACCAGAGAGAGAGACCAGAGAGAGACTAGAGATAGACCAGAGAGAGAGACCAGAGAGAGAGACCAGAGAGAGACTAGAGAGAGACCAGAGAGAGACTAGAGAGAGAGACTAGAGAGAGAGAGACAGAGAGAGAGACCAGAGAGGGACCAGAGAGAGAGACAAGAGAGAGACTAGAGATAGACCAGAGAGAGAGACCAGAGAGAGAGACCAGAGAGAGACTAGAGAGAGACCAGAGAGAGACTAGAGAGAGAGACTAGAGAGAGAGAGACAGAGAGAGAGACCAGAGAGGGACCAGAGAGAGAGACAAGAGAGAGACTAGAGAGAGAGACCAGAGAGAGACTAGAGAGGGACTAGAGAGGGACTAGAGATAGACCAGAGAGAGACAAGAGAGAGACTAGAGAGAGACTAGAGAGAGACTAGAGAGAGAGAGACAGAGAGAGAGAGAGAGAGACCAGAGAGAGAGACCAGAGAGCGACTAGAGAGGGAGACCAGTGAGAGACTAGAGATAGAACAGAGAGAGAGACTAGAGAGAGAGACCAGAGAGAGACCAGAGAGAGTCCAGAGAGAGAGACCAGAGACAGACCCGAGAGAGAGACCAGAGAGTGAGACCAGAGAGAGAGACCAGAGAGAGACTAGAGAGAGAGACCAGAGATAGACCAGAGAGAGACCACAGAGAGAGAGACCAGAGAGAGAGACCAGTGAGAGATTCCAGAAAGAGAGAACAGAGATAAGAGTCTAATGAGACATTTCAGAGAGAGAAACCAGAGAGAGACTAGTGTGAGACCAGAGTGAGATCCCAGAGAGAGAGACCAAAGATAGAGACGAGTACAAAAGACTAGCAAAGGACCAGAACAAGCAGAGAGAACCTGAAATCAGAGAGGAGATGAGGGCCGGTGGAAACAGGGCTCAAGAGTCAACAGGAGCCAGAGCGAGTTGGAGTCAACCTTCACCATGAGCACTTCCCTATCATGCTACATCGAGCTAGCATGTTAGCATCGTCCGTCCGTTTACAATCTCTGCTGTGAAGAGCTCAGACTCCTCTCCATCTGCGCCTCCTCTCCGGCTTCAAAGACCCCTCAGTGACGGACCAAGAGGTCCGTTAGAAAAAGACTAAATTCAGACACAAAACGCTTTGAGGAATAATTTTTGCGTGCGGCGTGCGGTGATTGGCAGCCGGATTGTTCCATTTTGCGGCTGACTGGTCAAAGCTCACTAACATATGAGCGTGCGTGTGCTAGCTTAATGTGTGGCGTCCTGCACACGCTCGGCCCATTGTCTGAGGACGTGGTTTTGGAATAAAAGCCTCCGTCCTGACACCTGCTCAGAAAAACACCTGTATTTTATTGTCAGGTTTTAAAGGAGGCGCGGGTTAAATTGGTTTGTAGATTTCACAGACGAAGAGAGTGGTGTCAGAGAGGACAAAGAGACAGAAATATGAAGTCTGAGAGATTTGGTATGTTTTTAGTACAAGTTAGAATCCAGACTTAAAGATGAGGGATCAGAGAGAGACTGGAGAGAGAGCGGAGAGAGACCATAGACCAGGGGTGCCCAAACCTTTTGCTTCCAAGGGCCAAAGTAAACATTTGCCAGTGGGCCGCGGGCCAAATACACCAATATTATGCATGAAACACAAATAAATGTAGATTTGATCAAGTTCTTTTAAATGCATTAATTATTGTCTAGCAGTGCAAATCACAGCTGAATGAATGAAATCAACACAGTCTTAGTGAAGTGGAGGCTCCAGGGAAATATGCAGGTTTGAGGAGACTACAGTACGGAAAGATTCCGGCCGGGTAATCAGGGTCCAGAGGAGGGAGATTTTCTGTCATGGCTTATTTAAAGGAGCAATATGTAATATTTGCATGTCAAGTCATCATTAAATGACCCGAATATTTCAAAAGGCGTTATTAAATCATACTCTTTTCAAATTCATCTTTAACTGATAACAGTAGTTCAGCCGAGATATTTGATCATCAAAATTAGTTTTACGACCCGTAAAAGTTGTTATTGTTTTGATTTTGATGTCCTACCTTCCGCCGTTTCGCCAATCAGGAAGTGTCATGTAAGTCCGTGATCGAGTTGCCAGAACTCCGCGCGGCTCATTAATCTCAGTGGTAAAATAACATGTGGCGTAGAACTAAAAAAAGGTCTTGTTATGACTCTCAAATAATTAATGACAAAACAAAGACTAAAACGAGGATTTATATCGGGATGCCTTTGAACAATTGAGACAGCTGATAAAAGTTTACGTGTGATGCAGAATTTTCTAGTTTGATTCCGTTCTTCACGGTGTCTCTGTTCGTGTGAACCGGTGGCCTAGCGGTCTAAGTTGCGCGCATACGATGCAGGAACCCGGGTTCGATCCCGGGCTATGTCTTTTTGTATTTATTGCATGTGATCACATTCTATGACAGATTGCTCTAAAAACGGTAAAAGATGAAGGTCAAGACGTTTTTTTGCAGATTATAGCTTAATTGTAAAAATAATCATTTAAGACCACATGTACCCCAATTAAAATAATGTTAGTCTCTTTTTGATGTGGGACTTTTACATGTTTGTCTAAAAAATAGGGAATAAATAAAATTGAAAGGTGATATCCTCTTGAGCAAACCCTGATGTTGATACGCTGAAGAAATACGTTCCAACATCCATTCTTCCCACTCCTATTTTGGACATCAATTTCTTATTTATTTTGCATAAACTATGTATAATTACATTGCTTTTATTTTGTTTATGTTTTTTATGGGCGGCACGGTGGCTGAGTGGATAGCACTCTCGCCTCTCAGCAAGAAGGTCCTGGGTTCGAATCCCGGTCGGACCAGGGCCTTTCTGAGTGGAGTTTGCATGTTCTCCCCGTGTCTGCGTAGGTTTCCTCCGGGTACTCCGGTTTCCCCTACCACTAAAAATATGTCCAATAGTTCTAGCATGCGCCTCCTGTACTGGCGACGTCGCTCCCATCTCTGTGTGGAGTGAGAGACAAATGCCCAAAAAAAATTAACAATTGTAAACCGCTTTGAGACTCAGATCTGCAGTGAAAAGGCGGTATATAAATAAATACTTACTTACTTACTTTTATCTCAAATGTCCAAATTATAATAATAAAAAAACATGAATCAAAACATTCATTCAGCATTAGCACGGCTGTCATGGCAATGTGAATGGAGACGGACAAACAACTGATAAAATAATTCCCTGTGTTTGCTGCTGGATTTGGTGTGAATCTGGCAACCTGAGTCAGGGAGAGTGGGAGAGGACTACAAAATATTGATTGTGGCTGCAGTACCACTTTTGGCCAGATTTTTACATATTGCTCCTTTAAAGGTTAAAATCATATATAAAACCTCAAAAAGAGAACAGAAACATACATTTTGTGTGCACCATGTGCACTTGTATATTGTAAATAGTAACTAACTCTATTTTAAATTTAAATTTATTCCTTAGAAGTGTTTTTTATTCTTTATTTTTATTATCTCTGTTGCACTGAGCCAAAGCAATTTCCAAGTCTATTTTCATATATTTATTTTGAACAAAAGTTTTTAACTACATTGGAATCATATTACTTTATCTTAGCTTTTATCAAAAAGGGGAGACATCACTGATCAATAGATCTGGTTTTAGCACACTTTTAAACAATACATTTTAACTTTTAGTAATGAATTTGGGAACATAATTGCTAACTGCATTTTCTAAACATGATCAGGTTTTAACTCTGTTTTAACATAGGACAAGTATTCTCAATTAGTAGTGAACTGAATATTAAACTAACAAAATCAGACTAGTTAACCATGATTTGTTCCTGGAGTTTTGTTTTGTTTTGCCTAAACACAGTACAACATTTATAAATAATCAAAACAAAGTAACTGTTAAAGAGTCCGAGTTTCCGCTCCTCCAAAGGGCTCTTGAACGCATCATAAAACTCCGCGTAAGTTCTGACATTCAATGATCGCGAGTGAGGACGGCGCTTACCGGCTTCTTTCATGGGGTTGTAGAAGGGTTTGTTTTGCACAGTATTTGTTGCTTCTACTTGCGTGGATCGTGCGCTGCGATCCCTGCTTGTCCTGCTTGAACTCACTCTGAAGTGTTTGTGTCCGTCCTTTTTAACACACCGGGTGGGTGCGGATTACGCAGGTGAATAGTTCCACTCGCCATTTCCCTCCGGTGAGGAGGGGGAGTGGCAGTTCGCCAGCACAATCCTCTCAATTTGATAAAACATTAAATAGCTCCAAAAAATAATAATAGTAGGCTGAAAAAAAACATAAATGGGCCTTGCACCCAATTGTTTTGAAAGATGTGTTTGATTTTAAAAAACATTTTAGTGCAAGTTGATGTGAACCATGATTGAGGAGTGTATCTCGATACAACACTAAAGTACTGGACAGTCGTAATTCAGAGGGCGACTATGCGCCCGCGCAACCTCAGACATGTCTCTGTTAATTCAGCGAGGCTGAGGGACGCAGATAGAAACTTATAGCGGAGGTGGGCAATGTTTGGCGGGCCAACTGACTGGAGAGAGACCGGAGAAAGACCAGAGAGAGACCAGGGAGACACCAGAGAGAGACCAGAGAGAGACCAGAGAGAGACCAGAGAGAGACCAGAGAGAGCCCGGAGAGGGATCAGAGAGAGACCAGAGAGAGACGAGTGCGAGAAGAAAGAGACCGAAGTGGAAGAGAGAGAAATGCCAGAGAGAGATCAGTGAGACCAAAGATAGAGACCGGAGAGAAAGAAACCAGAGAGACCAGAGAGACCAGAGAGACCAGAGAGACAGAGCCAGCGAAGGAGGAATTATTCTGCAGCAAAAGTTGATTTTTTTTATTAAGAGACTGGTGTCAAAGAGGACAAAGATTCTGAAATACAAAGTCTGGAGAATTGAATATGTTTTCAACAGAATCAGAATCAAAAGAGTCAATAACTTGGAAATTGCTTTGGCTCTTGGTGTCAACACGTTATAGAAGTGAAAATAGAATAAGACATGTCTTCATCAAAGAGAGAGACCAGAGAGAGACCAGAGAGACCAGAGAGAGACCAGAGAGAGACCGGAGAGAGACCAGAGAGAGACCGGAGAGGGACCAGAGAGAGACCAGAGGTAGACCAGAGAGAGGCCAGAGAGAGACCGGAGAGAGACCAGAGAGAGACCGGAGAGGGACCAGAGAGAGACCAGAGGTAGACCAGAGAGAGGCCAGAGAGAGACCAGAGAGAGACCAGAAAAAGACCAGAGAGAGACCAGAGAGAGACCGGAGAGAGACCGGAGAAAGACCAGAGAGAGACCAGAGGGAGACCAGAGAAAGACCAAAGAGAGACCAGAGAAAGACCAGAGAAAGACCAGAGAGAGACCAGAGGTAGACCAGAGAGAGGCCAGAGAGAGACCAGAGAGAGACCAGAGAGAGAGACCAGAGAGAGACCAGAGAGAGAGACCAGAGAGAGAGACTAGAGAGAGAGCAGAGAGAGACCAGAGAGAGAGACCAGAGAGAGACCAGAGAGAGAGACCAGAGAGAGGCCAGAGAGAGAGACCAGAGAGAGAGACCAGAGAGAGGCCAGAGAGAGAGACCAGAGAGAGGCCAGAGAGAGAGACCAGAGAGAGACCAGAGAGAGACCAGAGAGAGAGACTAGAGAGAGACCAGAGAGAGAGTGTATCTTGCCTCTGCAGTGATGGATGGTTCCTGGTGTTTATCAGTCGTGCAGCAGCTGAGGTGGGAGTCAGTGATAAAGATGGAAAAGCAGCTCTGCGTTAAAGCCGCGACACTTCCTTTGTCTGTGGACGACTTCTGCACCAGGTGGGAAGGAGAAAGAACCATCAAAACCACATCTGCAGTACCAGTACCAGCAAGTGTTTAACAAACCAAGGAAGGACAAATTACAAACAAGGCTCTACAACCATAAATAAATCCCTGTGCTCCTCAGAGTCCCAGCAGGAGACCAGTCCCTGTGCTCCTCAGAGTCCCAGCAGGAGACCAGTCCCTGTGCTCCTCAGAGTCCCAGCAGGAGACCAGTCCCTGTGCTCCTCAGAGTCCCAGCAGGAGGCCAGTCCCTGTGCTCCTCAGAGTCCCAGCAGGAGACCAGTCCCTGTGCTCCTCAGAGTCCCAGCAGGAGGCCAGTCCCTGTGCTCCTCAGAGTCCCAGCAGGAGGCCAGTCCCTGTGCTCCTCAGAGTCCCAGCAGGAGACCAGTCCCTGTGCTCCTCAGAGTCCCAGCAGGAGACCAGTCCCTGTGCTCCTCAGAGTCCCAGCAGGAGACCAGTCCCTGTGCTCCTCAGAGTCCCAGCAGGAGACCAGTCCCTGTGCTCCTCAGAGTCCCAGCAGGAGACCAGTCCCTGTGCTCCTCAGAGTCCCAGCAGGAGACCAGTCCCTGTGCTCCTCAGAGTCCCAGCAGGAGGCCAGTCCCTGTGCTCCTCAGAGTCCCAGCAGGAGGCCAGTCCCTGTGCTCCTCAGAGTCCCAGCAGGAGTCCAGTCCCTGTGCTCCTCAGAGTCCCAGCAGGAGACCAGTCCCTGTGCTCCTCAGAGTCCCAGCAGGAGACCAGTCCCTGTGCTCCTCAGAGTCCCAGCAGGAGGCCAGTCCCTGTGCTCCTCAGAGTCCCAGCAGCAGGCCAGTCCCTGTGCTCCTCAGAGTCCCTGTTGGTTCATAAAGCAGTACTATGAAAGAGGAAAGAGTTTATATTTCTGGTAATATCATTGGTACAAATGAAAACACCAGATTGAAGCATGATAGCATTAGCATAATAGCATTAGCATAATAGCATTAGCATATTTAGCATGTAGCATATAGCATCATGTGTAATGGAAGAAGAGAGTTGGAGCAAAACAGACATTTCTAACACCAAGTGGAAGAAGAGAGTACACCTGTGTCCCATGGTCCTGGACGACAAACCAGGACTGCAACGAGTCCTATCGATAATAGAAAATAGTGAATTATCTCTTGATGGTTTCAGCTCCGGCTCCCTCAGTGGAGAGAGTTGAACATAGACTCTCTTGTTGGGAGTTTAGCAGTTTTTTTTTGGAGCAGAGAGAGAAACCCCCTGGGAGTACTGTGTTAGCCTTGGCCCACATTATCCAATACTGTAAACAGCTTTATCAGACAGAAACGAGAGAGAGACCAGAGAGAGTCATGAGAGACCAGAGAAAGACAAGAGAGAGAGAGACAACAGAGAGAGACAAGAGAGAGACCAGAGAGAGAGTGAGAGACCAGAGAGAGAGTCAAGAGTGTCAACAGAGAGAGACAAGAGAGAGACCAGAGAGAGAGTCAAGAGAGAGACCAGAGAGTAGAGACAAGAGAGAGACCAGAGAGAGAGTCAAGAGTGTCAACAGAGAGAGACAAGAGAGAGAGCGAGACCAGAAAGAGACAAGAGAGACCAGGGCCTTTCTGAGTGGAGTTTGCATGTTCTCCCCGTGTCTGCGTAGGTTTCCTCCGGGTACTCCGGTTTCCCCTACCACTAAAAATATGTACAATAGTTCTGGCATGTGCCTCCTGTACTGGCCCCGCTCCCATCTCTGTGTGGAGTGAGAGACAAATGCCCAAAAATTAACAATTGTAAACCGCTTTGAGACTCAGATCTGCAGTGAAAAGGCGGTATATAAATAAAAACTTACTTACTTACAAGAGAGAGAGACCAAAGAGAGAGAGAGACCAGAGAGAGAGAGAGAGAGAGAGATACAAGAGAGAGAGAGACCAGAGAGAGACCAGAGGGAGACCAGAGGGAGACCAAAGAAAGACCAAAGAGAGAGTCAAGAGTGACAACAGAGAGAGACAAGAGAGAGAGAGACCAGAAAGAGACAAGAGAGACCAGAGAAAGACCAGAGGGAGACCAGACAGAGACAAGAGAGAGAGACCAAAGAGAGAGAGAGACCAGAGAGAGAGAGAGAGAGAGACAAGAGAGAGAGACCAGAGAGAAACCAGAGCGAGACTAGTGAGTTTTTGAAGTTGTTTTGGCACAGAGAGAGAGAGAGAGAGAGAGAAACCCCCTGGGAGCAGTGTTTTAGCTGCTGGCCTTGGCCCACTTCAGAGCAGCACAAACATCATTAATGAGCCTGGTGTAAAATCACAGAACATTTGTTATTCACTAATCTGTACAGAACCATCAAGCGACAACAGGGGAGTCGAACTCATTCTGGTCAGGAGCCAAAAGAATAAGTGGGTTTCATTTATTATACTTTTTTCTATATAAATTACTTCGTATGAGTTAAATCAGACTTAGTTCAGTTCCTGTGACTGGACCAAAACTGGACCAAAACTGAACCAAAACTGGACCAAAACTGGACCAAAACTGAACCAAAACTGGACCAAAACTGGACCAAAACTGAACCAAAACTGGACCAAAACTGAACCAAAACTGAACCAAAACTGAACCAAAACTGAACCAAAACTGGACCAAAACTGGACCAAAACCGAACCAAAACTGAACCAAAACTGAACCAAAACTGAACCAAAACTGGACCAAAACTGGACCAAAACCGAACCAAAACCGAACCAAAACTGAACCAAAACTGAACCAAAACTGAACCAAAACTGAACCAAAACTGGACCAAAACTGAACCAAAACTGGACCAAAACTGGACCAAAACTGAACCAAAACTGGACCAAAACTGGACCAAAACTGAACCAAAACTGAACCAAAACTGAACCAAAACCGAACCAAAACTGAACCAAAACTGAACCAAAACTGAACCAAAACTGGACCAAAACTGGACCAAAACCGAACCAAAACTGAACCAAAACTGAACCAAAACTGGACCAAAACCGAACCAAAATGAACCAAAACTGAACCAAAACTGAACCAAAACTGAACCAAAACCGGACCAAAACCGAACCAAAACCGAACCAAAACTGAACCAAAACTGAACCAAAACTGAACCAAAACTGGACCAAAACTGGACCAAAACCGAACCAAAACTAACTGGACCGAAACTGGACCGAAACTGGACCGAAACTGGACCGAAACTGGACCAAAACTGGACCAAAACTGGACCAAAACCGGACCAAAACCGAACCAAAACTGAACCAAAACTGAACCAAAACTGGACCGAAACTGGACCGAAACTGGACCAAAACTGAACCAAAACTGGACCAAAACTGGACCAAAACTGAACCAAAACTGGACCAAAACTGAACCGAAACTGGACCGAAACTGGACCGAAACTGGACCAAAACTGAACCAAAACTGGACCAAAACTGGACCAAAACTGGACCAAATATTGAAGGTGTTTAGGGAGATTTTCTACTGGATCATCAAGACTATTGGTCGTCCCAACTGTCAATCATTCTGGTGACACGTGTTCGTCCAATAAGACCAGAGAGATTTGTTCAAAAAGTGGAGAGGGCGGTTCTTTCCGAAGAAAATTGGGAGATTTAACATCAAAACAAAACATAATAAAACTAACTTCTAATTAACACGTTGGCTTCACATTTCTTATGGAATTAAATGTTGTGGTTATTTTCTCAGAACATTAGTCATGGATAACATTATTGACCAATTACCATCAATGCTGCTGTTTAATGTAATCATTTAAAATCATCTCAGGGGCCCCTGGAAATGGTCTCGCCGGATCTGGCCCCGGGCCTTGACTTTGACACCTGTGAGCTACAGGCACCAGGAGACACATACCATGAGTCCCTGTGCTCCTCAGAGTCCCAGCAGGAGGCCCGTCCCTGTGCTCCTCAGAGTCCCAGCAGGAGGCCCGTCCCTGTGCTCCTCAGAGTCCCAGCAGGAGGCCAGTCCCTGTGCTCCTCAGAGTCCCAGCAGGAGGCCCGTCCCTGTGCTCCTCAGAGTCCCAGCAGGAGACCAGTCCCTGTGCTCCTCAGAGTCCCAGCAGGAGGCCAGTCCCTGTGCTCCTCAGAGTCCCAGCAGGAGTCCAGTCCCTGTGCTCCTCAGAGTCCCAGCAGGAGACCAGTCCCTGTGCTCCTCAGAGTCCCAGCAGGAGACCAGTCCCTGTGCTCCTCAGAGTCCCAGCAGGAGGCCAGTCCTGTGCTCCTCAGAGTCCAGCTGGAGGCCCGTCCCTGTGCTCCTCAGAGTCCCAGCAGGAGACCAGTCCCTGTGCTCCTCAGAGGCCCAGCAGGAGGCCAGTCCCTGTGCTCCTCAGAGTCCCAGCAGGAGCCCGTCCCTGTGCTCCTCAGAGTCCCAGCAGGAGACCAGTCCCTGTGCTCCTCAGAGTCCCAGCAGGAGGCCAGTCCCTGTGCTCCTCAGAGTCCCAGCAGGAGGCCAGTCCCTGTGCTCCTCAGAGTCCCAGCAGGAGGCCAGTCCCTGTGCTCCTCACATGTCACAGATGTACTTTGTCTCATAGTGAGACATTATTGCACAGCAGGACGTCTCATTATGGATCATGATCAGTGAGAATCTTCCGTGAGCATATTTAAAGCCGTGCAGACACCGTTCCCGTAACGCTGGGTGCGATTGGAGGCAGCGGGCCGTGCCGTCCCAGCGGCGCAACGCATCGGCGAATATCAAAGAAATTACCCTTCACCTGCGCACGGAACTGAGCGCGGGGCGGACTCCCTGGGGGCCCTCCTGGGGGGCCCCCACACCCGCGGTCGCTGGATAAGAGCCGTAATTCCCACTTTTAGCTTTGCATTAATCTGATGCTGACACCGGGGAGACGCCGGATTTGCATATCGCCTTTCCAAGATGGAGGACTATTTACATGAGCGCCCCGAGATGGAATTTGATCAGTGGGCCGCACCCCTCCGCTCTCCCTCTCCTCCCCCTCCTCCCTCTTCTCCCCCTCTAAGCTGAGGCGGGGAAATGCAGATGGGACGGTGAGCTTGAGTCGGGCGCATTATCGCGGGTGAGGGATGAGGCGCCGCGGTGGGTTCGGCGTCCTGTCCTCCAGTGATGGATCCTCGTCAGACTCAAATGTATTCAACGTCTGTCTGAGCAAAACCAGTCTCAGCGCGTCCTGAATGAGTTCTGGGAGAGGGGTGAGAGGGGGGTGAGAGAGAGGGGGGAGGAGAGAGAGGGGAGAGAGAGAGGGGAGAGAGAGGGGGAGAGAGGAGGGGGAGGTGAGAGAGGGGGGAGGAGAGAGAGGGGGAGGAGGTGAGAGAGGGGGGGGAGAGAGAGGGGAGAGGAGAGGTGAGAGAGAGGGGAGAGAGAGGGGAGAGGAGAGGTGAGAGAGAGGTGAGAGAGAGGGGAGAGGAGAGGTAAGAGAGAGGGGAGAGAGAGGGGAGAGAGAGGGGAGAGGAGAGGTGAGAGAGAGGGGAGAGAGAGGGGAGAGGAGAGGTGAGAGAGAGGGGAGAGAGAGGGGAGAGGAGAGAGAGGGGAGAGGAGAGAGAGGGGGGAGGAGAGAGAGGGGAGAGGAGAGAGAGGGGGGAGGAGAGAGAGGGGAGAGGAGAGAGAGGGGGGAGGAGAGAGAGAGTGGGGAGTGAGAGGAGAGAGATGTAAGAGGGGAGAAAAAGGGGAGAGAGAGGAGAGATGTGAGAACTGAAAAAGTTAAGAGAGAGAGGAGAGGATCTACAGCCTCAGTCCTGGGTCTACAGCCTCAGTCCTGGGTCTACAGCCTCAGTCCTGGGTCTACAGCCTCAGTCCTGGGTCTACAGTCTCAGTCCTGGGTCTACAGCGTCAGTCCTGGGTCTACAGCGTCAGTCCTGGGTCTACAGCCTCAGTCCTGGGTCTACAGTCTCAGTCCTGGGTCTACAGCCTCAGTCCTGGGTCTACAGCCTCAGTCCTGGGTCTACAGCCTCAGTCCTGGGTCTACAGCCTCAGTCCTGGGTCTACAGCCTCAGTCCTGGGTCTACAGCCTCAGTCCTGGGTCTACAGCCTCAGTCCTGGGTCTACAGCCTCAGTCCTGGGTCTGCAGCCTCAGTCCTGGGTCTACAGCCTCAGCCTCAGTGTGTAATGGTCTTTCAACGTGCCCGATTCCACCTGCAGGTGGATCACTGACTTCCTGACGGACAGGAAGCAGCGAGTGCGTCTGGGGAAGAATGTCTCGGACTCTCGGATTATAAATACAGGAGCCCCACAGGGCTGTGTTCTTTCTCCCCTGCTCTTCTCCCTGTACACCAACCACTGCACCTCCAGCCACGACTCCGTGAAGCTGATCAAGTTCGCGGACGACACCACCCTCATTGGACTCATCTCCAACAACGATGAGTCCGCCTACAGGAGGGAGGTGGACCGGCTGGTGTCCTGGTGCAGTGGTAACAACCTGGAGCTGAACGCCCAGAAGACAGTGGAGATGATTGTGGAACTTCAGGAAGACACTGTCCCCCCGCCCCCACCCTCCGTGATGGACTCCCCCATCACCTCTGTGGAGTCCTTCCGTTTCCTGGGCACCACCATCACCCAGGACCTCAAGTGGGAGCCGACCATCAGCTCCCTCATCAAGAAGGCCCAGCAGAGGATGTACTTCCTGCGGCAGCTCAGGAAAGCCAAGCTGCCTGCACAGATGTTGGTGCATACACGGCCATCATCGAGTCCCCTCACCTCCTCCATCACCGTGTGGTTCGCTGGAGCCACAGTCAGGGACAAACAGAGACTACAGCGCATTGTGCGCTCTGCATGGACTATTCGCAACCACATCGCTGCCCTCACGGCAGCTCGAGGCCGGGCTGCGGTCCATCAGGACTAGAAACCTCCCGCCACAAGAACAGTTTCTTCCCCTCTGCTGTTGGACTCTTGAACACTTCTTAACCTGTCCCCCCGCCCTTTATAAAGTCACTTTACTGCCCATCATACGTCACTTTACTTCACTGTACTGCTGTCACCTTACATTGTGTGCACCATGTGCACTTGTATATTGTAAATAGTAACTGTAACTCTATTTTAAATTTAAATTTATTCTTTAGAAGTGTTTTTTATTCTTATTTTTATTATCTCTTTTTGACTGTTGCACTGAGCCAAAGCAATTTCCAAGTCTGTGACCTCCCGTTACTTACGTTGGCAATAAAAATGATTCTGATTCTGATTCTGGTACATTTAGTCCAGAATCAGAATGATGTGATAAATGTGGAGAGAGTCATTTACAGTTGTTCCTTTGTTCCTCTGACGGTGAGACTCAAAAGTCACAAGAATTATTACAGGTCTTTTGTCCGTTAGAAATAATAACGAGACTTTTCACTTTGTCATGTCAGGTTTTAGAATGTGGAATAATGTATAAAAGTTATGGAAAGCTTGAAGGGTACAAACGGCTTACCGATCTCTCTCTGGTCTCTCTCTAGTCAATTGCTGGTCTCTCACTGTGGTCCCTCTGGTCTCTAGTAGGCAAACCGGAACAGATGCCCGAGCCCACCTCAACGGTTTCCTCTCGACGTGGAGTAGCAGCTGCTCTACTCCCGAGCTCCTCCCGTGTGACTGAGCTCCTCGACCCCTATCTCCCCCCCTTTTAAAGAGCGCCCAGCACTCTGTCGGAGGAAGCTCATTTCACTCTCTTTGTATCCTCGATCTGTTTCAATCGGTCATTAGCCCAAAGCTCATGACACATAGGTGAGGGAGGGAACGAAGATTGACCGTAATTGAGAGCTTTGCCTTTCGGCTCAGCTGCCCTCTACACCACAACGGTCCGAAACAGCGACCGCATCACTGCGCACGCTGTCACCGATCCGCCTTCAATCTCGAACGCTCCATCCTACCCTCCTCGTGAACAAGACCCCGAGATCAGAACTCCTCCACTTTAGGAAGGCCTCTCCACCCACCTAAGAGGCAGGGCACCTTTTACCGGTCGAGCACCATGGCT
Organism: Knipowitschia caucasica; assembly: GCA_964034765.1. Classification (NCBI taxonomy): domain Eukaryota; kingdom Metazoa; phylum Chordata; class Actinopteri; order Gobiiformes; family Gobiidae; genus Knipowitschia; species Knipowitschia caucasica. The sequence goes on from OZ035835.1 coordinate 37,700,035, forward strand.
CAGATTTGGAGGTGCTGATTCTCATCCCAGCCGCTTCACACTCGGTCTGCAAACCGTCCCAGTGCAATGGTTGTAGGTCCTGGTTCGGTTTGTGAGCCAACAGACAACATCGTCTGCAAACAGCAGAGATGAAATCCTGTGGGTTCCCCCCGAACCGGAACCCCCACCCGACCCTTGGCTGCGGCCTAGAAATTCTGTCCCATGAATACAGTGAACAGAAACACGGTGACAAAGGGCAGCCCTGGCGGAGGCGTGTGTGTGTGTGTGTGTGTGTGTGTGTGTGTGTGTGTGTGTGTGTGTGTGTGTGTCTACAAATATCCAATCCAGGTTCGTCCTGTGGCGTTAACGAAGGAGGCGATTGTTTAGGGACGCGACCACTCACAAGACTGAAGAGAGAGATGGGCCTGACTTTATGGGTTCACAACAACAAAAAGAAACACAAAACAGTTGATTCATTCATTCCTCCTGGGTCTACAGCCTCAGTCCTGGGTCTACAGCCTCAGTCCTGGGTCTACAGCCTCAGTCCTGGGTCTACAGCCTCAGTCCTGGGTCTACAGCCTCAGTCCTGGGTCTACAGCCTCAGTCCTGGGTCTACAGCCTCAGTCCTGGGTCTACAGCCTCAGTCCTGGGTCTACAGCCTCCTGGGTCTACAGTCTCAGTCCTGGGTCTACAGCCTCAGTCCTGGGTCGGTCTACAGCCTCAGTCCTGGGTCTACAGCCTCAGTCCTGGGTCTACAGCCTCAGTCCTGGGTCTACAGCCTCAGTCCTGGGTATACAGCCTCAGTCCTGGGTCTACAGCCTCAGTCCTGGGTCTACAGCCTCAGTCCTGGGTCTACAGCCTCAGTCCTGGGTCTACAGCCTCAGTCCTGGGTCTACAGTCTCAGTCCTGGGTCTACAGCCTCAGTCCTGGGTCTACAGCCTCAGTCCTGGGTATACAGCCTCAGTCCTGGGTCGTGTACTTGCCACAGTTTAGTCCAGGTTTAAATCTAATTTTGTCCTGGTTTACATCAAGTTTATTTCTAATCCTCAAATTTGATGTAAACCAGAGAGAGAGACCAGAGAGAGAGACAAGAGAGAGAGACAAGAGCGAGACTAGAGAGAGACCAGAGAGAGACCAGAGAGGGACTAGAGAGAGACCAGAGAGAGACCAGAGAGGGACTAGAGAGAGACCAGAGAGAGACCAGAGAGAGACCAGAGAGAGACCTAGAGAGAGACCAGAGAGAGACCAGAGAGAGACCAGAGAGAGACCAGAGAGAGACCAGAGAGGGACTAGAGAGAGACCAGGTAGAGACCAGAGCAATAGTTGTGTGTTCCAGGTTCCTGCTGTTGTCGTGTGAATTTAATGCATTAGCGCAGAGGGGGAGACGTTTGTGCGGCGGACCGTAATTGGCCTCAGAACAGAGAGACACCAAACGAGACCGAGGCGCAGGCGGGAAGATGCGGGAAGACAGTGATGGGAGACGTAATGTGCAGCTGGAGCCGGAGAATAGAGATTGTTTAGGACCAGAATGAAGCAATTTAAGAGAAACTGATTTTAAATTTGATCAATTTCTCTGTTCTCGCCTTCTCCTGTGCATCTGGGGGAATCCTGAGGCGCTCCGAGTCCAGCTGAGTACGATTACCAAGGGAAAACAGATTCTGTAAACCCAGAAGTGCAGATGGAGATGACAGCGGTCGTCTACACAGTTGTGGATTCACCAACAACAGACCAGAGAATCACACTGTTTTAATACGAGAAACACACAGGCGTGAGAGAGAGAGACCAGAGAGAGACCAGAGAGAGACCAGAGAGAGACCAGAGAGAGACCAGAGAGAGACCAGAGAGAGACCAGAGAGAGACCAGAGAGAGACCAGAGAGAGACCAGAGAGAGACCAGAGAGACCACAGAGAGACCACAGAGAGACCACAGAGAGACCACAGAGAGACCACAGAGAGACCACAGAGAGACCACAGAGAGACCAGAGAGAGACCAGAGAGAGACCACAGAGAGACCAGAGAGAGACCAGAGAGAGACCAGAGAGAGACCACAGAGAGACCAGAGAGAGACCACAGAGAGACCAGAGAGAGACCAGAGAGAGACCAGAGAGAGACCAGAGAGAGACCAGAGAGAGACCAGAGAGAGACCAGAGAGAGACCAGAGAGAGACCAGAGAGAGACCAGAGAGAGACCAGAGAGAGACCAGAGAGAGACCAGAGAGAGACCAGAGAGACCAGAGAGAGACCAGAGAGAGACCAGAGAGACCAGAGAGAGACCAGAGAGAGACCAGAGAGAGAGACCAGAGAGAGAGACCAGAGAGAGACCACAGAGAGACCACAGAGAGACCACAGAGAGACTTGGAAGAGACCAAAGAGAGAGACCAGAGAGAGAAAGGCAATAGAAAGAGACCAGGGAGAGAGACTAGAACCAAAGAGAGACTAGAGTGAGACCAGTGGGAGACAAGAGAGGGACCAGAAAGAGAGACTATAGAGAAACACTAAAGAGAAACCAGAGAGTGAGACCGGAGATAGGCCAGAGAGAGACCAGAGAGAGAGAGAGATCAGAGAGAGACCAGAGAGAGAGAGAGAGACCAGAGAGAGACCAGAGAGAGAGACCAGAGAGAGCATTGAGAGAAACAAGAGAAAGACTTTAGAGAGAGCTCGGACAGGCCAAAGAGAGACCAGAAAACAGACCAGAGTGAGACCGATGTTGAGTAAAGTCCACACGGTAGATTCCCACTGACCTCAGACTCTGCTGCATCCACAGAAACAATGTGGTCCTTGATAGTTCTCGGTCCACATGGTCAAAGAGAGACTCACAGGGACTTTCTAACAGGACAAAGACAGTCTGATCTGTTCTCAACATGTCACTTTGGAGACTCGTCTTTCCAATAAACTGGGACACACTCATAATTCCACCTTCCCCGGTTTCAGATTATTCATTATTCTGCTTTATTCCGCTCGTGTCGCGCCTTAAGTCGTCCCTCTCTCACAGATCCAGTCAGATTGCGTTGGTTCCCAGCGGACGGAGGCGCAGCCGCGGAGCCTCCCTCGTCTCATCTCACACGCAGTAAAATAAAAATGAAGCCGCTTGAGGAACCCGCCGCTCCGCCATCTTGCTTTTATGAATCCGACGCGACTTTGCGGCTACGTAGCGATAGTCAGACGTGGGTTTGGTGTTTTAAAATCACAGGTCAGAAGAAAGACGGCAGGTCTGGCTTCTTCAGGGCGTCGTAAAGCCCGGGCGTGAGTTGGAAAGAAGCAAAACCAAATTGCAGATGTCTCCGAGCTGCGATGACTGTCTGTGTTTCCAGGTGAGCTCCAGATTTACTCTGATGAAAAATGGCGCAGAACGAGCCTCAAGTCTCTGCTTCGCGATTCTCTCGGCAAAAATGAAATATATTCTAAGAAAACAGAGGGAGAAAGTTTCACAGAGACTGTATTTAGTGTCACGCAGCCTCCGCTCAAACCCAAAGCTCTCAATGCAAAAAGTCCTCGCATGCTTTTTATTTGTATTCATTTAATTTATTTGGGCATCAGAGTTTCACAGAGGTCGTACCACACCATAGTACTAATGACATTTCGTACTAAGGTCTGGATTGTGTCCATTGACTCCGTGAACAGGTGGGAGGGGCTAACTCCTTTTGCAGATTGAAAAGATTGGATCTGAGTTTACCGTGACGTATGTAATGAGCCCGAGTCTGGACCAGTGGGGGAGGGTCCCGGCTCAAAAGTGTCCAAAATGACGTGCGCTGACATGCTGCAATACCACCCCGGGCCTGTGGGGGTGGACCCAGAAGAAGAATTAGCCAATGCTAACATATAGCATTAGCAGACCTCTCGAAAACGTCTTTACAGGATGGACCAAAAGTCACTCTTGGCCCAAAGCTCCGTTCCACATGTGTGTCAATGCTGAGTGTTCTGGACCAGTCTAGTTTAGTCGCTGTGAATTTTTGAAGTCTCTCGTTCAAATGAATGGAGCTCTCTCCGGCTGACGTATGCGCAGATGCGTTTTTTCTGAATTTTCTTGTGGGCGGGACCACTCGCGGCCATTTTGGATAGCTCCAGTAGAGCACAGTTTTTGGCCCATTAGTTAGAACGGCGGAGATCGGCGTGACTCTGTCTGTTAATATATACAGTCTATGGTCTGTCGTTAGCATTTAACCTAGCTTTAGCCATCTCCTTTGCCGCTAACAGAGCCCGTGGGGAGTAGCGCCACAATTGTTTCCAGCGATTACATTTGCTAAACATTCCTCTTGCTCCGGCTTCTTAATAGAACCAGACCAGAATACTTTACTATCACATTTTTTGCCGAACTAAAACCTTCCCGTTCGACACAAACTCTTGACGTCACCCACAACTAACAACACCCGCCTGAGTACGGGTGGATAAGGCCTAGTCTCACGTTGTTCAGCAGGTTTTCACACCAAGCACAAGGTTCAGCAGATAATACACAAATCAAAGGATGTCGGGAAAGTCAATTATTACTCTGATTGCTAAGGGTGGGGTTTCTCTCGCTCTACTCTCTGATCTCTGACAGAATGTGAAAACTGTATCGTGTTACAGCGTCTGAAGTGATGTTTGTGTTCACTACAGAAGTATTTCAGACGTGACGAACTCAGAAAGAGCCAAAAACACTGTAAATGATAAATAAATATTACATTTTGATGATTAGACATATTGATTGACAGTATTTCGCACTATGCTAGTCTCTCTCTGGTCTCTCTCTGGTCTCTCTCTAGTCTCTCTCTCTGGTCTCTCTCTGGTCTCTCTCTGATCTCTCTCTGGTCTCTCTCTGGTCTCTGTCTGATCTCTCTCTGATCTCTCTCTGGTCTCTCTCTGGTCTCTGTCTGATCTCTCTCTGATCTCTCTCTGGTCTCTCTCTGGTCTCTCTCTGGTCTCTGTCTGATCTCTCTCTGATCTCTCTCTGGTCTCTCTCTGGTCTCTGTCTGATCTCTCTCTGGATCTCTCTCTGGTCTCTCTCTGGTCTCTCTCTGGTCTCTCTCTGGTCTCTCTCTGGTCTCTCTCTGGTCTCTCTGGTCTCTCTCTGGTCTCTCTCTGGTCTCTCTCTGGTCTCTGTCTGATCTCTCTCTGATCTCTCTCTGATCTCTCTCTGGTCTCTCTCTGGTCTCTCTCTGGTCTCTCTCTGGTCTCTCTCTGGTCTCTCTGGTCTCTCTCTGGTCTCTCTCTGGTCTCTCTCTGGTCTCTGTCTGATCTCTCTCTGGTCTCTCTCTGGTCTCTCTCTGGTCTCTCTCTGGTCTCTCTCTGTTCTCTCTCTCTGGCCTCTCTCTGGTCTCTCTCTGGTCTCTCTCTGGTCTCTCTCTGGTCTCTCTCTGGTCTCTCTCTCTGGTCTCTCTCTCTGGTCTCTCTCTCTGGTCTCTCTCTCTCTAGTCTCTACGTTGGCTAAATGTATCTCAAGTTTGGATAGATGTAGAGCTCTGACTACAGACGCTGCTCCCTGTTCCCCACAGAACAGAGCCGAGGACTGAAGCTGTGTTAAAACAGATTTTCCAACAGGACAAAGCCATTTCGTCTTTGTTTGCGTCACACAAGTTGGACAGGAAGGTGCTCGGAGTAGACCCGCTGCTCCTCCGTGTCAGCACAATAAATGCTGCTGCAGTGTTGTATCATTTCTTTTCTCTCTGGGTTTTGGAAACATTTCAAAACCCGATACAAGTTTTATTCAGTTAAATAAATGTAATTATCTTCACAAACTTCGGCTTATTTCCCCGTTCCCTTCACCTCAGACACAAATGTGAGAGTTTAAAGTTATGACATTTTAGTTTTGTTTTTACAGCTTTAACTAAACAAAAACAGAGCAGAGCAGACGGAACCAGGACCTGAAGGAAAGAGGAGGAAGAGGAGGAGCCTGGTGCGACAGAATGAGACGGCGTTTTATTGATTCAAAGACAAACATTTGCTTTTGCCCTTTCATTAAATACATTTATAATAATAATAATAATGTTTATGTTTGTGGTCACAGCGGATCATGCTGCGGCAAAAGCAGGAGATGAGATTCAGCAACTTCCTCGGTCCACGACATAAGTGTTTTACTGTCAGAGGGTTTGAGCGAGGTCGGTCCGGCACAGAGCAGCTCCTGCAGAAGTCTGTCACAGTGAAGGACGGATTCTTACTCTTGGGTTTCATGACGTCAGGGATAACAAACGTAGGACAGGACGTGACGTGTCCTGGCGGTGCAGTCTGCCGGGTTTATAAACGCAGATATAGTAGAAGAAGAAGTGGTTTATACACAGAGATATAGTAGAAGAAGAAGTGGTTTATAAACGCAGATATAGTAGAAGAAGAAGTGGTTTATACACGGAGATATAGTAGAAGAAGAAGTGGTTTATAAACGCAGATATAGTAGAAGAAGAAGTGGTTTATACACAGAGATATAGTAGAAGAAGAAGTGGTTTATACACGGAGATAGTAGAAGAAGAAGTGGTTTATACACGGAGATATAGTAGAAGAAGAAGTGGTTTATACACGCAGATATAGTAGAAGAAGAAGTGGTTTATACACGGAGATATAGTAGAAGAAGAAGTGGTTTATACACGCAGATATAGTAGAAGAAGAAGTGGTTTATACACGGAGATATAGTAGAAGAAGAAGTGTGCGGTGTACGTTTGTAGCAACCGCACAAACAGAGAAAGACCAGAGTTTGTTCATGTTCCAACTGTGGTCTCATATAAAGAAGGACACTTTGAAACTATCTCTGGAATGAGGCGGGCGAGGTGGATCAAGGCTTTCCCAGAGAAGCGCCCCCTGCAGGCCACCCCAATGAAACGCAGCAATTTCTTCTGTTTTTCGTTCCCAAAAATGCCCGAAATCAAGACTTTTTTGAGAAATATTTGTTAGTCCTCCCTTAGAATTGAGTGTCCCCGATTAAGACTGTTCCAACAACCGTACAGCGCACAGGAGGAGAGCCTTTGACTCCAAAACAGACTTTACATGGTTTTCAATGGGAGCAAAACTGGGCCACCTCTGCTCATGCGCCCCCTACTGGCCAGTTTAATGAAACCCAAGAATTGACCCCTTTAATGATGCAGAAGAGAGCGTTGGCCTTAGCGTGTTCTGTACATTGGTGCTAATACTAATCTGTACATTTATGCTTCGTAAGCTGTTTAAAGTACAGTCGTGAGCAACTTTGAAACTCCATTGAACTGTTTCACATGTTATTTAGCAAGCAGTAGTATTTACATATTCACACACAGCAACCAATCAGAGAGCAGCAAAGTGGTCACAGAGAAACAAGCCGGTCAGAGCAAGGAGACGGACACTCCATTGACACAGTAGAGCTGAGAGAGAGAGTAGAGTAGAGTAGAGTAGAGTAGAGTAGAGTAGAGTAGAGTAGAGTAGGGTAGGGTAGAGTAGAGTAGAGTAGAGTAGAGTAGAGTAGGGTAGGGTAGGGTAGGGTAGAGTAGGGTAGAGTAGAGTAGAGTAGAGTAGAGTAGAGTAGAGTAGGGTAGGGTAGGGTAGGGTAGGGTAGGGTAGGGTAGGGTAGGGTAGGGTAGGGTAGGGTAGGGTAGGGTAGAGTAGAGTAGAGTAGAGTAGAGTAGGGTAGGGTAGAGTAGAGTAGAGTAGAGTAGAGTAGAGTAGAGTAGAGTAGGGTAGAGTAGGGTAGGGTAGGGTAGGGTAGGGTAGAGTAGAGTAGAGTAGAGTAGAGTAGAGTAGAGTCTGCCCTTGCTCAGTAGCAGCTTGTTTACCTGCTCCTCCATCAGCTCGTCCCCAGAGCCACAACAAACAGAGGCCCAGGGGAAAGCGGGGGAGGGCGAGAGCTGACCCCTCCCCCCTCCCTCCCTCCCCCCTCCTGTGGGAAGGGAGGATCCGTAATATTATTGTTATTATAAAGATTTACAGTCTATGTGTAGAACGCACGACACCAGACATGTTGTCCATTTTACATGTTCCAGAGTCAGGCTGCATTATTTTGGAGAAATATGTTGTGTTTGAAGAGAGACGAGAACGAGGGAGAGACTAGAGAAACCAGAACGAGAGAGGGACCAGAGAGGGACCAGAGAGGGACCAGAGAGGGACCAGAGAGAGACCAGAGAGAGACCAGAGAGGGACCAGAGAGGGACCAGAGAGAGACCAGAGAGGGACCAGAGAGGGACCAGAGAGGGACCAGAGAGAGGCCAGAGAGGGACCAGAGAGGGACCAGAGAGGGACCAGAGAGGGACCAGAGAGGGACCAGAGAGAGACCAGAGAGGGACCAGAGAGGGACCTAACCTGAAACCTGAAACTTCCTGTGTCTTCGTTACTGCTTCCTCTGTGAAACATCCATCCAAAAGAAAGTCTCGTCCTCTCCGCGCTTCCCGGGTCTGTCGTTCTGTGGTCACGCCATCCACGTGCAAAAGTGCCAGATTGTTCCATATTGTTCCATATTGTTCCATATTGTTCCATATTGTTCCATATTGCATTATCAAACCTTTGACATTTATCTGTAATCTGTCTATACAAACTGGTGTTTTTCCGGATCAAATGAAAGTCGCCAAAGTAATCCCGCTTTTCAAAAATGGGGATGAACATACATTTAACAACTACAGACCAGTGTCGCTGCTCTCTCAGTTTTCCAAAGTCCTGGAGAAATGGTTCTCTCATAGACTTACACACTTCTTAGATAAACATAACTTAATCAGTGAAAAACAGTATGGGTTCAGGACACAAAGATCTACAAGCCTAGCACTTATTGAATTGGTTGAAAAAATAACAGCTGCTACGGAAAGAAGAGAATATACAGTCGGAGTATTTATTGACTTACGCAAGGCATTTGATACCGTAAATCATGAGTTGCTACTGTCCAAATTATATAGCTATGGAATCAGGGGGCCAGTACACCAATGGCTTCAAAGTTATATTTCTAACCGTGAACAATATGTGCATATCAAGGGGGTGAATTCACATTACAAAAAGGTCACATGTGGAGTCCCACAAGGGTCCGTTTTAGGACCTTTGCTTTTTATTTTGTTTATCAATGACATCTGTGAAGCGTCTAATAGCTTAAATTTTTTGTTGTTTGCTGATGACACCAGTATATTCAACTCGGGTAATAACTTGCTTGAATTAACAGAAAGAGTTTGTGCTGAATTAAAAAATGTGAGGAATTGGTTTAATGCAAATAAGTTATCATTAAATTGGGACAAAACAAACTTTATGATATTTGGTAACAAAAATAAAAGTGATGATGTGAAAATCACAATTGATGGAGTTCGGATTGAAAGGGTTAATGAAGTTAAGTTTCTGGGCGTTGTCTTAGATGAGAAACTTAATTGGAAAGCTCACATAGACTATGTAAAGAAAAAAATTAGTAAAACTATTGGTATCTTGTACAAAGTGAAAGATTTATTTGATTGTAGCTCGTTACATATGCTGTACTGCTCACTGGTTCTCCCATATTTCAGTTACTGCACTGAAATCTGGGGTAATACATATAGCACCAACACCAAACCCTTGTTTTTGTTGCAAAAAAGAGCTATAAGAATTATTAACAATAAACATTATAGAGAGCATACAAACATCTTGTTTATAGCATCTGGACAACTCAAGTTTAAGGATATTGTTGATTTGAAAATCTTGCTCCTTGTGTGGAAAGCTAAACAGAAAATGTTGCCCAATTATGTGCAAGATCTATTTTGCGTGAGTGATGGACACAGAAGAAAACACAACTTCCGAACCAAATTTGCCAGGACAGCACTGAAACAGAAATGTCCCTCAGTTTATGGAGTTAAACTGTGGAACTCCTTGAATGAAGAACTCAAAGTTTGTAAAAGTGTGTGGAAGTTCAAGAGAATGTATAAAGTAAAAATTTTGAATGAATATAATCTAGGTTAAAAAAGAGGATTGTATCTGACGAAATGTGAGACATTGAGGACTGTTGATGCGTTTGTGCAATTGGTGACTTGGGTTTTTGGTGTTTGGGGTTTAAATTGGGAAATTCAATTTGCTTTCCTTATTTTATTTTATTGTTTTTGTACAAAGGACAGGATATACAAGATTTATCTTCTTTCTGTTCCTTTTGTTCAGGTAAAAGCATGTATGAATGTGTCAACTGCAAACTGATTATGAAAAAATTGCATGAACAATAAACATAAACATAAAAAAAAAAAAAAAAAAAAAAAAATATTGTTCCATATTGTTCCATATTGTTCCAGATTGTTCCATATTGTTCCAGATTGTTCCATATTGTTCCATATTGTTCCAGATTGTTCCATATTGTTCCATATTGTTCCATATTGTTCCATATTGTTCCAGATTGTTCCATATTGTTCCATATTGTTCCATATTGTTCCATATTGTTCCAGATTGTTCCATATTGTTCCATATTGTTCCATATTGTTCCATATTGTTCCATATTGTTCCATATTGTTCCATATTGTTCCAGATTGTTCCAGATTGTTCCATATTGTTCCATATTGTTCCATATTGTTCCATATTGTTCCAGATTGTTCCAGATTGTTCCATATTGTTCCAGATTGTTCCAGATTGTTCCATATTGTTCCAGATGGTTCCATATTGTTCCATATTGTTCCATATTGTTCCAGATTGTTCCATATTGTTCCATATTGTTCCATATTGTTCCATATTGTTCCATATTGTTCCATATTGTTCCAGATTGTTCCATATTGTTCCATATTGTTCCAGATTGTTCCATATTGTTCCAGATTGTTCCATATTGTTCCATATTGTTCCATATTGTTCCATATTGTTCCAGATTGTTCCATATTGTTCCATATTGTTCCATATTGTGAGACGTGGGTGCTGGGAGGCGAGCAGAGAGGGCGAGACCATCGCTGCGTCTGAAAATGTCTCCAAATCAGTGCAACTTTAAGGCTAATGCTGTGGTGATGTCACACTGTGGTGATGTCACACTGTGGTGATGTCACACTGTGGTGATGTCACACTGTGGTGATGTCACACTGTGGTGATGTCACACTCGGTGAGAGAGGGGGCTTCTCTCTCAGTTCTGTTTATGTTGATATTTGGGAGCCGTGACTCAGGACAGAAGAGTCTGAAACTCGGAGGAGACAAATCCTCTTAGTGAAACCGGAGAATCGCACAGGCTTTGGCCGCAAGCGGCTTAAGACGGCCATTGTGGCTCGGTGAGAGACTTCCTGTGAGCTCATGTAAGTCACTGGGCCTGGAGGAAACTGGAGACACGCACATTCACAGGATTTAAATCTGAGGCTTTTCAGTCGGGCCTGAGAATGTGGAGGACTTCTCTACGTTTCAACACTTTTAAAGAAGAAATATTAGGGATTAAAGCCTAGCGTACATCGGACTGGCAACTGATTATATCCGTCGCCTCTGAGTTGCTGCCCCGCACACATCGACAATCTGGCGAAAACGGGCAACTCTGAGTCGCAGGCCAGTCTCTTGAATAACAGCGCGTACATCGACAGCAACTGGCCTCAACCACAGTGTGTTTTCTGACATAAACTGTTGCGGGCTCGCAATACACGCAATACACACACGTTGTTGGAGCGGCGCATGGAGCGCGCACATCGGGGCAACTGAGGACAACTAGTTGCCGAAAAGTAGAACACGGGCAACTGACTGGAACTGGAGACCGACTGTTCATCTCCAGTTGTAAGAGCGCTCACATCGACCGATTTCGGCAACTGATCATCTCCCACCATCTCCTCTCAGTTGCCAAAAGCCGCCTTCAACTAGTTGTCCCCAGTTTTTCTGTACATGTACGCTAGGCTTTACAGATTTATCAGTTTGTTCAGAGCCACCTCACTGCAGCGTAGGAGACACAGAGACTGAAGAGGGAGAGGGGGGAGAGACGAGAGAGAGAGAGAGGAGGGAGAGAAGAGAGAGAGTGGATAAAAGGAGAGGTGCTTGTGTTGTACTTTAACAAATAACAGTTGAAGTGCACCTCAGAAACATCAGGGCATCACATGGTGAAAGAGAGATCCACTCCCACAGACTGTAGACCCAGGACTGAGGCTGTAGACCCAGGACTGAGGCTGTAGACCCAGGACTGAGGCTGTAGACCCAGGACTGAGGCTGTAGACCCAGGACTGAGGCTGTAGACCCAGGACTAAGGCTGTAGACCCAGGACTGAGGCTGTAGATCCAGGACTAAGGCTGTAGACCCAGGACTGAGGCTGTAGATCCAGGACTGAGACTGTAGACCCAGGACTGAGGCTGTAGACCCAGGACTGAGGCTGTAGATCCAGGACTGAGACTGTAGACTCAGGACTGAGGCTGTAGACCCAGGACTGAGACTGTAGACCCAGGACTGAGGCTGCAGACCCAGGACTGAGGCCGTAGACCCAGGACTGAGGCTGTAGATCCAGGACTGAGACTGTAGACTCAGGACTGAGGCTGTAGACCCAGGACTGAGACTGTAGACCCAGGACTGAGGCTGTAGATCCAGGACTGAGACTGTAGACTCAGGACTGAGGCTGTAGACCCAGGACTGAGACTGTAGACTCAGGACTGAGGCTGTAGACCCAGGACTGGGGCTGTAGACCCAGGACTGAGGCTGTAGACCCAGGACTGAGGCTGTAGACCCAGGACTGAGGCTGTAGATCCAGGACTGAGGCTGCAGACCCAGGACTGAGGCTGCAGACCCAGGACTGAGGCTGTAGACCCAGGACTGAGGCATAATAAAAAGCAAAAGTGCTGAACAAACAAAAAATAGAAACAACAATAAATAGTCACAGTTTATTGAAAACGGTGAAGATAAAATCCTTCAGTTGCAGAAACAGAACTATTTTTAACCAGGATTTTCAGGAAAACTGGTCCAGATTTTAGACCTGACTCACGCACCAGCAGAGGCCAGTCCCTGTGCTCCTCAGAGTCCCAGCAGGAGGCCAGTCCCTGTGCTCCTCAGAGTCCCAGCAGGAGGCCAGTCCCTGTGCTCCTCAGAGTCCGAGCAGAGGCCAGTCCCTGTGCGCTGAATCAGGAGAAGAATGTTCCAGACTCTTGAGTCCAGAACGTCTCACTCTGACCTTTACATTCACACCCAGTCACGGGAAGTGGAGAGACGAGCGAGTACCAGGGGCAGAGACCAGAGACCAGAGACCAGAGACCAGAGAGAAGATAATAACCAGGAGAGAAGAGGCCGAGTCTGTGAACGCCGGGGCAGAGAGCAAAGAGCAGCCTTCAGATTATCACACAGAGAGAACTCGGTAACACAGGGAAATGGACACTTGACTTTCAAACAGGGGAAACGAGACTCGGATCAGACCCCTGACCGCAGCGAGACTCCAGACTCTGGAGGAATAAAAGATTGAGAGGCTGAGAGAGACTGGAGAGAGACTGGAGAGAGACTGGAGAGAGACTGGAGAGAGACTAAAGAGAGACTGGAGAGAGACTGAGAGACTGAGAGACTGAGAGAGACTAAAGACTGACTGGAGAGAGACTGATAAGAGACTGAAGAGAGACTGGAGAGAGACTGGAGAGAGACTGATAAGAGACTGAAGAGAGACTGGAGAGAGACTGGAGAGAGACTGGAGAGAGACTGGAGAGAGACTGAAGAGAGACTGGAGAGAGACTAAAGAGAGACTGGAGAGAGACTGAGAGACTGAGAGACTGAGAGAGACTAAAGACTGACTGGAGAGAGACTGATAAGAGACTGAAGAGAGACTGAAGAGAGACTGGAGAGAGACTGATAAGAGACTGAAGAGAGACTGGAGAGAGACTGGAGAGAGACTGATAAGAGACTGAAGAGAGACTGGAGAGAGACTGGAGAGAGACTGGAGAGAGACTGGAGAGAGACTGAAGAGAGACTGGAGAGAGACTGGAGAGAGACTGGAGAGAGACTGAAGAGAGACTGGAGAGAGACTGGAGAGAGACTGGAGAGAGACTGACTGGAGAGAGACTGGAGAGAGACTAAAGAGAGACTGGAGAGAGACTGGAGAGAGACTGAGAGACTGAGAGAGACTAAAGAGAGACTGGAGAGAGACTGACTGGAGAGAGACTGATAAGAGACTGAAGAGAGACTGGAGAGAGACTGGAGAGAGACTGGAGAGAGACTGGAGAGAGACTGGAGAGAGACTGAAGAGAGACTGGAGAGAGACTGGAGAGAGACTGGAGAGAGACTGGAGAGAGACTGAAGAGAGACTGGAGAGAGACTGGAGAGAGACTGGAGAGAGACTGGAGAGAGACTGGAGAGAGACTAAAGAGAGACTGGAGAGAGACTAAAGCCTGGTTCACACGAGACGATTTTAAAATTGTCGGCCGATTTTTCTCTGTGTGAGACCCCACACAGGGAGATAAAAAATCACGGGTCTAACCACTTTGGTCGTACAGTGTGTGGTGCGCAGCCA
>OZ035835.1:37719286-37734286 GCA_964034765.1 Knipowitschia caucasica
AATTTTGACATATTTGACAGGACCTAGTATAATCTTGGATCATGTTTGTCTTAAAGGGATGCCACCATTGTGACATATTCCTGAGCATCTGTACCTGACCCACATGGGCTAGCCCATGTGCCTCAGATAAAGCCGCTCGTGAGAGGTCCCCCATGGGCAGGGCGGGGCGGCCATCAGGGCCGTACCAGATGCCAGTATCTGGATCCTTCTTTGCCCGTTTTTGAACCCACATGGATATTTCTTCAGGAGCTGCTTTTGTTTGGGCTTCAGCTAAAACCTGAAGGGACAGATCGGGCAGGCAGTCTGCCAGGTCTGGCCCCTCGTCCCGAACCACAAACACTCCTGGAGTACTGACCTTGTAGTTGGCAGCTTTCTTTGCGGCCTCATCCGCTGCCTCGTTTCCCCTGGCCTCAAAGTTGTCTGACTTGGAGTGCCCTTGGCACTTGATGACGCTTACCTGTTTTGGAAGCTGGAGAGCGCTGTCCAGCCTCTCCACCAGGGCTCTATGTGTGATGGGTCGGCCTTTAGCAGTCAAGAAGCCGTTTCTTTTCCACTCGGAGAGGTTGAAATGGACAGCCTGAGTAGCATACGCAGAGTCGGAGTAAATATTTACAGATTTACCTTTAGCAAACTCCAAGGCGGCGCAGAGAGCCTCTAGTTCTGCCGCCTGCGCTGATGGTTTGTCAGTTAAAAACACCGCTGTTTACTGTAACAAAATTTTCACCGTTAACACTGACAACTGCATATGCCGCTCTCAAGCTGCCATTCCTCTCTCTCCAGCAACACCCATCTGTGAAAAGCTGTAAGTCGGGGTCCTGAAGTGGGTCAGTCTGGAGGTCAGGTCGCACTTTCAGACTGTCTATTACCCTTACACTGCAGTCATGAGGCTCACCCTGTCTTGGCATGTGGTCAGCCATGTTAATGCCAAGAGGTGTAAAAGTTATGTGGGGCTGAGTGAGCACCTGTAAGAGCCGTGACTGTCTCAAAGGTGACATAGTGAAGGCAGCTGAGGACACATATGCACAAACGCCATGATCAGTCAATATTTCTAAAGCATGCCCCATGACTAAATGTGCTGTTTTCTTAATCAAATGTCCCACTCCTGCAGCATACCTAGAACAGTCAACCTGTCTAGCCTCAATTGAATCCAATGGAACGCTAATATACTGTAAGATTTTTCTCTGGCCTCTGCACTTTTGATATAACACCCCGTTAGCTACCTGAGACTGCACTGTGGCATCTAAATAGAACGGGAGCGAATAATCTGGTGAAGCCAAATGAGCCGCAGAGGATAGGTCCTGTTTGAGTGAGATAAACTGTGCCTCACTATCTCTGTCCCAATTCAGTTTAGCCCTTGTGTTTCTCATGCCATGTTCATTAACTAAAGCTCTTAAAGGTTTAGTTTTGTCTGCAAAATCTGCCACATAGTGTCTGCTATAGCCTATCAGACCCAGGAAGGACAACATGTCCCCCACCATGGTGGGTCTGGGATATGACAAAATAGCATCTCTGTGCTCTGGAGACATATTTGTGGATCCTCCAGACACACTACGTCCCAGGAAGGTCACCGCAGGCCTGCAACATTGTAGCTTTTCCTTACTGACCTTAAATCCTTTTGAATGTAAGAAGATTATAGTGTCCCTAGTGGCTTGTAGACAGGCCTGCTCCGTCCTCGAGGCGAGGAGGAGATCGTCCACATACTGTAGGAGTACCACGCCCTCCGGAAGCACCAACTCTCTCAGCAGAGCGTTCAAAGTCTGATTAAAAATGCCCGGGGAGCATTTATGTCCCTGGGGGAAGACGGGTGTAACGCAGTTTTTGGCCCCTGTGAGTAAATGAGAAGAAATCTCTGCTTTCCTCTGCCAGGGGAATACAGAAAAATGCATTAGCCAAATCCATAACAGTAAAATACTGGAGGTCTGGTGACAGTGATGACAGCATTGTATAAGGGTTTGGGACCGGGAGACACTGAGTTAATGTTAAATCATTTATTTTTCTCAAATCATGGACCATTCTATATTTATTCTGACCTGTTTTTGGCACAGCTAGAGTGGGCGTGTTCCACTCTGATTTTGATGGCTCGAGGACTCCCACTTTCGTAAGTCCCTCTATCACCTGTGAGATACCCTCGACAGCTTCTGGTTTGGTGGCATACTGCTTTATGCGAATCGGGCCTCCTGGCTTCATCTGCAAAGACACAGGAGGGAAAGAGGTGCACAACCCCACGTCCGTGGGACCTTGGGACCAAACTTCTGCAGGCACCTGTTTCAATATTTCATGAGTATCATCATGATCTGTCATGTGTCTACCATGATGTCTGGTCAATGTTTCGTGCTCCACTTCCCCTGTGTCTATCATATTTGCTTTTATCCTGTATGACTTATTTTCAATGCTGTACTGCACATGAGGGAGTTGGGTGTCAGACCAATCGTCAGCTTTTACCAGTCTCTTTACCATTGGACCTAAAGCTCTAGCCTCGTGACCAGGGTGTACAGCCAAGGTGATGTGTGGGACAGCAGAGGAAGACATGTAATACCACTCACACTGTTCAGGAAGCAGCCGTGTATGGGCCGCCACACCCTCAGGCCCATAATAAATGTAATCTGATTCTAATGTCCACCTATCACTTTCAATTTGTTTGAATTGTTCTCTGTACATTAAGTCTTGGTCTCTGTCATAGAATAATGTCAAGTGGGCAGGGTCCAGTGGGAGGTGGTAGGAGGCCAAAGAATTTATCCAGGGTTTCCACTTGAAGAAGACAGACTGCACACCATTATTGTCCGTGGACTTGTTTTCTGGGTCCAGTCTCACCCAGTATATGTCTGCATACTGGTCTGGCATCTCTTCTCTCAGAAGCCAGCAGGAGTCCATCGATACACCGGTCACACATCTGTAAATTTGCCCCCCTGGAAAAGTCACTTGTAGACCATCCGGTCCACATAGAATTGACGCATTGGTTTTAGTCAATAAGTCTCTTCCCAGCAGGTTGACAGGTGTTTTAGGAGCATTTACAAAAGAATGCCACAGTGTCTGTGTTCCAATTTGTGTCTTTAAACGTTTAGTGAGTGGCAGTACCTCAGGTGTCCCAGAAAATACAACCAGGGTGATGTGCTCCTCAGAGAGCAGGACAGGGCGTATCTTTGTATTGATGGTAGAGTAGGTGGCGCCAGTGTCCACCAGGGCCATCAGGTTGTCGTCCTCCACCCTTATGGGCAGCATAGGCTCTGCAAGCACCTTGTCCCCTGGATTTCCTAGGCAGCCCTAGTAAGATTGTTCATGTTCATACTCCAGTATCCCCCAGTAATATTGTCCATCTCTCGGGGCCAGGTTGTCATTCGGAGCCGTCCATGGGGAGGGAGGGCCTGCGCGCTCTGGCTGGGTCCCATGCCTCTCTGGGGGCCCCTCCCACGCACCATCTCAGGCGCTCCATGGTAGTAGGAGGCCTCTCCTTCAAAGGGGCAGTCCTTCGCCCAGTGACCGTGCCTGTAACAGAGCCGACACACATCCCTGCCCCCTTTCCAGCTTCCACCCCTTCTTCCTCCCCGGCCCCCACGCCCACCACCTCTGGCCCCTCCCCTTGTCCAGTCCTGTCGTGGTGGAGTGGGAAGTCCAGCAGGCATATTAGTCATCTGATTACTAGTTCCTTTTTTATTTTGGGTGGCTTTATTTCTCGCTTCACTAAGCTGTAACTTCAAAAGTTGACAAGTCATATCTTCAACACTCTTTCTTTCTTTAGTTTTATTTTCAACATATCGCTTAATGTGAAAGATTAAATTTGTCTTCCACTGCGCTGAATCTGGGTTAATATTATCTGGGTTGTCCTCAATTTTTGAGCGTATTGTTTCTGGTAAACCATTCAAAATAGCTGCTCTAAAAGGCATGACTTCACTGACCTTGTGAGGGTGTCTTCCTACTGTGTCCATCCACTTGGTCACACTCCTGTCATAAAATACAAGTGGGTCCTCAGACTCCAGCCAAGTTAACTCACGAGGGGCAGAAGACAGCGGAGTTGGAAAGTTTTCCCTCAGTGCTTCATACCAGGCATTTGCATACTGGCCAAATCTGGAAGAATCACAAACATCAGCAGTACCAGCTTGTCTTTCAATAGCGTCTCTCTCCCAAGGTTTACTGCATGCTGCCATCACTGCCCGGACGTCACCCATCGCGACATCATGACCTGTAAACCATGTGTTGAGACTGGAAATCCAGTTTCCAGCTCCCTGACACAATGGAGGCATTTTGTCTTTTATAGTCTGCATGTCACTTACAGAAAAAGGATGGTACTCCCCAGCTGCGCCTCGTCCTGGTCTCAGAGGGAACATGGATTTTGTCTGAGACCTGGTTCTGCTTGCCACCGGTCTAGTTTCTCCAGGCTCCTGGTCTCCGTCATCACTACTATCGTCAGAAGAGAATTTAGCTCCTTTTTTAGCCTGTTTAGCTTTAAGTACTGGTGGGGCCATGGCACCGTCTCCCTTTTCATTTTCACTGTCCGTCCTAGTCATGGCTCTGCGTGCGGCTTTATTAATTAATTTTGCATTCTCCTGTCTAGCGGTCTCGTAATCATGGGTCCTACTTGGGGTTTCTTCTCTCTCAACTCTGTCTGTGGTGCATTCAAAGGTCGGTTTCTAGCTCTAATATTTCTGAGAGAGTGCAGGAGCAGCTCCTGCACCTCTTGGATGGGTGGGGGTTGGTGAGGGGTGTGTGGGAGCTGTGGCGGGAGGCTGACAGCTGGATTTTGACTCGGATCTCTATTGTCCCCCACAGACTCCTCTTCTGTCCCTTCGTCAAATTCCCTGTCTACAAAGTCATTGTCCCCTCTCTTTCCTACCACCACTTCTCCTGAAAATGTATATTGTGGCAGTATTAGATTTGGCTTACCTGGTTCTAAACCTAGAGAATATTTTGGTGGAGCCGTGGGTAGGGATGGGTATATATTACTCACCGGCATTGCTCCGTTTTCTGTTTCCTTGTCTTTACTTACCATCGGTAATTTTGCCAACGCCGTGGCAGCCAAAGCAAAGTTATGTACCTTGGTCCTCAGTTTCTCAGCCTTTTTTAGTTCCTTCTTAATTTTCCTACACTCATTCCAACTCTTTCCCTGCTTTCCCTCAAGGTCTAGTTTATCCTGTTTTAAATTATTTTCCTCTTCCCGCAAAATCTTAGCTAATGCGGACGCTGTCATATACTCAGGTATGACCCTTTTGTTCTGTATTTTTTCCCATGCTTTCACAGCCTTTCGTTTTGCCTTGTTCCTATGTTTTTTATCCAGACCACTCAGAATCTGAGCCTCTATCTCTTTATAGAGCTGCTCGATTGGAATGCCTGTCTCCATTTTTCGGGGGAGCCCAAAATTCCCCCAGGCTCCAATGGGTTAAACCTAACTTGTGTGTTGACGCGTCCGTCAACCACGCTAGTCACAGCGGGCTTTCCTGTTTCTGGCAAGGCTTCTCAAAAAATCTTTACTTTTAATGTATTCTCGCAGGGTTCTAACTACTTTTTAGGCTTTTACTATTTTTACTTTTTGAATTAGCTCCTCCGTGGACAAAACTTCTCTCCCCTTAATTTGTTTAGTCCAATATGCAGATTTTTAATTAGTCAAAAGGTATCTGCTTACCTTCAGTTCAGCGGCCGCTTTGAGGAGAGACGCAGAGTCCAAGGGGAGGCTGAAAGTCATCAAAGGGATCACGTCGGGGTCACCAATTATCGTATTAAAAAAATGACGTGTTCAAAATCCCTTATAAAGATGACCATGATTCAGAAAGTTAAATTCAAAAAGGTTTATTTCCCTAATACAAAAAGAATCTAAAACAGCTGTTCGGACCAAAAGTAACTATCCCTTATTCTCTATATAAAGTATAAAAGTATAACTTTTGAGTGGGCGCCCCACACCAAAGTCACACACTGTCCCTGGTCCGGTCTAGACTAACACAAGCATGAGGTTATTATAAGTAAATGTGCATGAAGAAGGGGGCGTGTCGTATCAGTCAGCTCTCGGTCCCGGGTCCGGCCTCCATCAGGTCTCCTCCAGACCTAAACAGAATCATTCACACACTCCCCCTCCCCAACCTATAGATTTATTAGTTCCTTTGAGATAAGGCAGAGGGCTCTCAAGGCTTCTCCTCCAGATTCTGGGCTCCATCTCCTTCTTTCACAACTTGAAAGGATTAGCAGAATCCCCCCAGATTAACTATCATTAACTCACCCATGCACTTTGGACAAAATGGGACCAGGGGAGTGGGGCAATACAAGGTCTTTCTTTTTGCTTGGAAACAGACAGAGTTCAATTTCAGGTCAATCTAATTCACATCGCCTTTTAGTCTATATTTAATACAACAAAATGCATCTTCAGTTTTGCCTGTATTGGAGCAATCATGGAGAGAGTGGGGTTTTTTTCTTCACTGAGAAGTACAGTAGCAACTTTTAAGGGCGCCATCAACTTGATGATCTCTGGAATTAAGATCATGTCACCTTCTGTGAGTGTGACGAGAGCTTCTCCTCTCTTCAGCTTCTTAGACAGCAAGGCATTTAACACAGCAGGTTGCTGTTCCCAAAAGCGTTCCAGCATATCCAGGGAACTATTCCACCTAGTGGATACATCATGGATGAGTTTACTTTAGGGCAGGTGCAACTGTATTTGTGTCTCATGCAGTATTTCAGTGGCTTTGGGGCTCTTGTGGAAAAAGGTGACCTCACCTCACCTTCAGCAGGATTTGTGAAACGTCCTCCACTTTGAAAGCTTTTTGTGAGGCCAAGTTGAGCGTGTGTGCAATACATCTCACGTGTGGGTCCAGCTCAGCTTGAGCACCAGCTAGTAGCATATTTCTAGCATTATCACTGACCAAAGCTGGGTTCTATTTCATCCTTCCTGACCGCCAGAGGCGGTGCTTAAGCACTGGATGATCATCCTCGCGCATGCACAGATCGAGAGTCAAATAACAACAAAGTCACCCGTGACCTCTGGTAGCTCACGCGAGAGTCTATAAAGCCACGTGACACCGGAAGCACAGTCCCTTTTCACTTTCTCGCATGCAGGTTGTATGAGTCTGGCTGAAGCTATCTGATAGCTGTTTGTGCCTGTTGTTCGCGCCGCTTGCTGCCTGTAGCCCCGTGACTGCTCGTCGGTCGGTGCTGCGAGTTTCTCGCCCTCCGTGGGCTGCGCAAGCCGCGCTGCTTGCCTCTGGTGAGTGTTTGTTTTGCTTACTCGCCGTGACTTGTGCTCGGTTGTTTTTCGTTACTTCTCATAATTGGGGGGTTACTAGTGGCGTTTCTGCTCGACCCGACCCTGTTATCTGGCTGTTTACCTGCGTGTATTCAGAGTGTGTTTGGTGGGTTACCAGTGGCGTTCGGCTCGACCTGACCCTGTGTCTTGTTAATTACCTTGTTAATTATTTGTTAATTTCTGTCGGTCACTGGTGGCGTGTCTGCTCGACCTGACCCTGTTGAATTGGCTGTTGCCTGCGCGTGTTCCACGTGTTTCTGCGGGTTGTAAGTGGCGTCTCTGCTCGCACTACCCTACTATATTGGTTGTTCCCTGCACGTGTACGGCGTTCGGTGGGTCACTAGTGGCGTCTCTGCTCGACCTGACCCTGCTGTATTGGTTGTTCCCGGCACGTGTACGGCGTTCGGTGGGTCACTAGTGGCGTCTCTGCTCGACCTGACCCTGCTGTATTGGTTGTTCCCTGAACCTGTGAGGCGTTCGGTGGGTCACTAGTGGCGTCTCTGCTCGACCTGACCCTACCGGGAGTGCCCCTGTACTTGGCGGCGACTGCTCCTGCGCGTTCGCTCGCTGGGATGCTTGAGCCGTTGGCCTGCCAGTCCTGTCTGGCCCCGATGCAGCAGGACGATGGCCATGTGCTGTGTCCCTCCTGTCTGGGTGTGGGCCACCTGCGGGAGGCGCTAACCGAGCGGGCATGTCCCGATTGTGCGGTAATGCCCTGGCCGGGGCGCGTGGCCCGCCTGTCGGCCCTGGACGGACATTTCAGTGGCGATTCTGGGGACTGTGAGTCTGCCCTGTTGGTTGACCAACCCCCTGGTCGCAAACGTGAGGGCGCCCGGGGTGATGACCCTCCGCGGAAGAAGTCGAAGTCCTCTGGTCGCGGGGTTCTGACTTCGAAGGTTGATTCACTCTCTGTGGAGTTGGCTCAGTTGCGGACCCTCCTTCATGACCTTCAGGCTGGTACTGGCCAGTCGGTGGCCCGACCGGTCTCGGTCCCTTTGTCGGTGTGCGATGAGGATGATGCTCTCTCGGTGGCGGCATCTGACACACATTTTCGGCCGGGCTCTGATGTTCTGAGCTCCAGGGTCTCGGAGTCTGGTTCGGTGGGTTCTGTCGGGTCTCTGTCGGTTTCCGATGAGCCCGTGACTGCGGCGATCCGAACGGCTCTGGCGCATTTGAAGCTGGATGTGCCTCGGTGCGATGCGGGGCCCTCGAGTGCCTTCTTTCGCCGCCAGTCTGCGTCCTCGGGGTTCTCTGTTCCTCCTTCGGCGGAATATGTCAAGGAGCTTGTTGGACTGACACAACAAGCTCCTCGTATCAGCCTGTTGGACTGACACGAGGGTTTTTTCTAGGCCCAATTCAGACGGTCGGGCCCTGGCTTCTATGCAGGCGCCTGACAAAGTTGGCCTGGGGCATATGCCGGCGGTGGAGCCTGCCATTGCCTCCTTGATTGTACACCCTGAAGAGGCTCTGCGCACTAATGCCCGGTGCCCTCGGCCGCAGTGTCGGGCCACAGATGACCTGCTCTGCAAGGCCTATGACATGGGTGCCCGCATGGGCCGCATTGGGAACTCCCTGTCTCATCTGCTGTTGGGGCTGTCCGCTTCTCTGGAGGCTGTCACGTTGGACCAGTCCACGCAGGGGATGGTGGATGCTTCCTTGCAGGCTTTTGCCTTCATGTCTAGGGAACTAGGGAAAAGTTATCACACCATGGGACGTACTACAAACAATTACAAAGTTAAATTTAAGTGCTAGTACTGGACCAGATGGCATTGAATCTAAATTTATAAAACATGCATCTCACATCTTGATGTTCCCCCTGGCTGAATTATATAATCTATCAATTTCCACAAACTCACTTCCTCCTCTATGGAAACTAGCAAGAGTAACACCTGTTTTCAAAGGAGGAGAACCAAATGATTTGAATAACTACAGGCCTATCATTTCTACAATACAAAAAATATTTGAGAAGATTATTTTTAATCAGTTGAGTAAATATATTGAAGAAAATGGTATACTAACATCATCACAATCTGGATTCAGGCCTAATCATTCAACAACTACAGCACAATTAAAATTTACAAATGATGTTTTTACAGCTTTTGATCATGGGAAACCTACTGGTGCCATTTTCATTGATTTCTCTAAAGCATTTGACACCGTGGACCACTATTTATTATTAGATAAGCTTTACTCAGTGACAAATTAGACAGAAATGCACTATTATGGTTTAACTCATATCTACATGGAAGACAGCAATATGTGGCAATACAAAACACTGAATCAAGTTGCACATTCATGGAAAAAGGAGTGCCCCAAGGCTCATCACTGGGTCCACTCCTTTTCTCGTTATATATTAACGAATTTCCCAAAGTGTGCTCTTCCTCAAACGTTCATCTATATGCTGATGATACAGTCATTTATACATCTCAAGACAGCGTCACTCAGATACAAAATATCTTGCAGCTAGAGTTTAATCGTGTTCAAAAATGGCTCAGAGAACATAATCTCATTCTTAATGTGAAAAAATTGTGCACAATGTTGTTCAAGACAAGGTATCAAAAAACCCACCCCCCTACTCTCCATGTTCAGATAACTCCTGATAGAGCTTTAACAAATGTAGACACTTTTAGGTATTTGGGCTTGTGGATTGAACCTGAGCTGACATTTAAGCCACACATTGATTACATTGGAAAAAAAATTAAGCAATGCTTGGGTCAATTATATCGTTCAATAGAATGTTTTACATTTGAAACCAGAAAACGTATCGCTCAACAACTACTTTTGCCAATAATGGACTACTCTGACATCGTTTTCCACAGTTCTAACATAACCACCCTAAAACCTCTGGATTTATTTTATAATGCAGTCGGTAGATTTGTTTTAAGATGTCCTTTCACGACACACCACTGTATTCTTTATGACCAACTGAACTGGCTGCAGGCAAAGGAAAGGAGACTTTACCATTGGTACATTTTTATCTTTAAATGTGTCAATGGTGCTAGTCAATGCCCCCCCTATCTCCAAAAACATCTGGTGAGAGCTACCTCTTCATATGCACTGAGACATCTACAGCATGTCACTTTCATTACTCCCAGAGTACATAAGGAGATTGGGAGACACGCTTTCTGCTACAGAGCCCCTGAGGACTTGAACAATCTCCCAGTTTCGATAAAAACTATTTCCTCACTTACCAGTGTTAAAACTGCTTTAGCTACACACCTTAAGTCGGCATGTGACTGCTTTAAGTAGCGTTCAAGGCATAAATAAATAAAAGTAATAGCTGTACCCAAAGTTACCTAAGGAGTGGATGTGTACAAGGTTTTGAGATGGGCATGGTGTGGAAGAGCAAAATCTTTTTCTTTTTATTTATTTATTTTGTATTATTATTTATTTGTATTATTGTTATTGTTATTGTTATTATTATTATTATTATTATTATTATTATTATTATTTTCTTTTTTTTTTTTTTTTTTCTTTCTGTCTTTATGTACTGTATGTGCTTATTGTTTTGTCTGTCTTTGTGGTCATGTATGTAACTTTGTTTTATAACCGGACCCCCTCGAAAAAGAGATGATTCATCTCAAGGGGCCATCCACAATAAATAAATAAAATAAATAAATAACTGGGGCGTCTCCCCTCTACGCTGGTTCAGACTCGCCGCCAGGTGTGGTTGGCGCAGTCCCCTCTCTCCGAGGCCAGCCGCAGGGTGTTGAGGAGCGTTCCTGTGCTCCCTGGAGAGCTGTTTGGCTCGGCTGCCATTGCGGCTCTGGAGCGCACGGTCCAGGCCACTCAGACCCGGCAGCAGTTGGTGGGACTGCACAGGCATCCCTCGCGTGCGTCCGCTTCTGCTGCCCCTGTGCGCGGGCGGGTGGCTCCGCCCCGGAGTTTTTCTGTGCCCCGGACGGTGGATGGGCCGTCGGCTCATGGGGCTCGGCGCGGGAACTTTCCCCCGGCTCAGGCTCCACTGCGTCCCAGTCGTCGCCCCCCCAGGCCTGCTAAAGCCCGGGGTGCCCTCCGGTGAGGCGCCGGGGCCGGTGGTGGGACGGTTTACCCCGGGACAACTTGGTTACTGGAGGGCCCAATCCCCCGATGCATGGGTTGTGGCCACTTTGTCCGTGGGGTATTGTCTCCAGTTCCGCCGCCGGCCTCCTGTTCCCGGCCGGGTCCTTGTGACTGTCATCCAGGACCCGGTCAGGGCGCAGGCACTTGTCCGGGAGATTCGTACTCTACTGGACAAGGATGCCATCGTGCCTGTCGACCCCCTGCTGGATCCAGGGGGCTTTTATTCCCGTTATTTTCTGGTACCGAAGAAGACCGGCGACTTGCGACCGGGTCTTGGACCTGAGGCGTCTGAATGTTTTCTTGAAGGTCCTCCCTTTCAAGATGTTGCGTGTCCGGCAGGTCCTCCAGGCGGTGTCCCCTGGGGACTGGTTCACGTCAATAGACCTGAAGGACGCCTACTTTCACGTCCCGATTGCTCCTCAGCATTGCCGGTTCCTTCGTTTTGCCTTTCAGGGGAGGCACTTCCAGTTCAGGGTGCTTCCCTTCGGCCTCTCGCTCTCTCCTCGGGTCTTTACGAGATGCGTGGCGGCGGCTCTTTCCCCGTTGCAGGCCAGGGGGTTGAGGATCCTGCCCTATCTGGACGATTGGCTGATCTGTGCCCCCACTCGCGAGCAGTCTCTGCGGGATACGCAGGCTGTGATAGAGCACGTGACCAGGTTGGGTCTGCGAGTGAACCTGGCAAAGAGCAATGTGGTGCCGTCTCAGCAGGCTTTGTTCCTGGGCATGGCTCTGGATTCCCTGTCTATGTCCGCCCGCCCCTTGCCTCGACGTGTCGGGGACATTCGGGCGTTGCTCCCGGGCTTCCGTCGAGGACGGTTGCTCCCTTACCTGGCGTTCCTCAGGCTCCTGGGCATGCTGATTGCAGCCTCGTCTGTGGTCCCCCTGGGTCTTTTGTCCTTGCGCCCGCTGCAGATGTGGCTCAATGGCCTGGGGCTGGACCCGGCCAATCCTGTTCACAGGCGTCGGCGGTTGCTGGTGTCTCCTCGGTGTATGGAGTCACTGTCCCGGTGGCGCAACAAGGCGTTTGTGCTGACGGGCGTCGCGCTGGGTCCCCTGCCGTCCCGCCGGGAGGTGGTACATACGGATGCGTCCCTGACAGGGTGGGGCGCAACGTGGCAGGGGCGTGCGGTTCAGGGCGTCTGGCCGGTGCGGCAGAGGGGGCTCCATATCAACGTCCTGGAGCTCCTGGCCCCTTCCCTCCAGGCGGGATCTCCTGTCTCAACTGGGGGGCCGGCTTCTCCATCCGGACCCCGGCCGCCTGCGGCTTTGGGTGTGGCACCTCCGGGGACCGGTTTAGCGTTTACAGCCTATACTGGGGAGATTGGACGCACCATGTGCAATGCCCGGGCTCTGTCCACACGCCGGCTGTATTCCTGTAAGTGGAACGTGTTCGACGGGTGGTGTCGTGGCAGAGGACTCGACCCGCGTCTCTGCTCAGTGACGTCAATACTGACCTTCCTTCAGGAACTGCTCAGTAAAGGCCGTTCTCCATCCACCCTGAAGGTATACGTTGCTGCGATTTCGTGTGGGCACGCTGGGTTTGGTGGGACTAGTGTCGGTCGTGTTACTGACGTTTTACTGTTTTTAAAAGGTGCCCGCCGGTTGCACCCGCCCTGTCGTCCTGTGGTGCCGGCTTAGGACCTCTCGGTTGTCCTTGATGCCCTGCGTTCCCCGCCATTTGAGCCTTTGGGGGAGATTGCCCTCAAGTGGCTGTCTATGAAGACAGCGTTTCTCCTGGCTATGGCCTCCGGACGGCGGGTGAGTGAACTCCATGCTCTGTCGGTGACCGGGGCCTGTTGTCGTTGGCATCCTGACGGCTCGGGTGTGTCTCTGTGGCCGGATGTGTCCTTTGTCCCGAAGGTGTCTTCTGGTCGGTATGACGGGCCCCTTCAATTGGCCCGTTTTGGTTCTGGTGAGCCCCCTGACCCTCTGTGCCCTGTTCGTGCACTGGAGGTGTACATTCGCTCCACGGCCTCGATAAGGCGTTCAGACGCCCTGTTTGTCTGCTGCGCCGGCCCTCGCGTTGGTCGGGCTCTGTCCAAGCAGCGTCTCTCCCACTGGGTCGTGGGGGTTGTGACAGAGGCCTATGCCTTGCGGGGGCTGCCGTTACCGCCTGGAGTGAGGTGCCATTCTACGAGGGGCATGTCAACTTCGTGGGCTGCTGTGAGTGGTGTGTCGTTGGACGTCATCTGTGCGGCGGCGTCATGGTCGTCCCCAAGCACCTTCGCCAGGTTTTATCGGGTTAATGTTGCCGCCCCGCACCCCCTGCAGGGGGTTCTGCGGCACCGCTCATCTGTTTCACAGTAAGGTGAGGTTCTGGTTGGTTTCCTCGTGACCTTGCTGATATTCGTCATCCAGTGCTTAAGCACCGCCTCTGGCGGTCAGGAAGGATGAAATAGAACGAGAGTTACGACTGTAACTACGGTTCTATGAATCCTGGATGACCGCCAGAGCGCCCGGTCCCTCGGAATCCTTGTGCAAGAAAGGTTCTAGGGACTGTGCTTCCGGTGTCACGTGGCTTTATAGACTCTCGCGTGAGCTACCGGAGGTCACGGGTGACTTTGTTGTTATTTGACTCTCGATCTGTGCATGCGCGAGGATGATCATCCAGTGCTTAAGCACCGCCTCTGGCGGTCATCCAGGATTCATAGAACCGTAGTTACAGTCGTAACTCTCGTTTTTGTCCTCCAACTTCCACTCCTGACACACATCTCGCAGTAAGGCCGCTAGATTGATCCCCGTGTGCGACTCGTGAAACACTCTGGTCTGTAAGACGTGGCTTTGAAAAGACCAAGCCTCATCCACGTAGTGCACCGTAACTGTGAAGTACGAGTCTGTTGCACAAGACGTCCACCCATCCACAGTTACCGCAACTCTCTGGGCTCTCTGTGGTGACTCCATAATCTCCCCTTTCACTTTCTCGTACAAAGCAGGTATTTCTTTCTCCGTAAATCATTTTCTGCATGGAATTTTGAACCGCGGCTCCAAAAGGTGAAGCATGTTTTGGAAACCCTCGTTCTCCGTCACGCTGTACGGCTGCAAAGCTTTACAAATGAAGTAAGTTATGGCGTCAGTGACAGCTTTGGCACGGGTAGAATTCGAGGCAAGCGGTCCATTAAAAAACTTTGAAATGTTGGGTTCACCGCATGAGACGGGCTCGGAACTAGCCTCCGCCACCTCAATGTTTATATTGTGTCGCCGTTTCACGTGGGCTATGAGGTTGGTTGTGCTGCCGGTGGACTTAATGGCAGCGTTGCAAAGTTTTCAAATAGCATTAGATTTGTCGAGCTTCCAAACCTTTGATTTGTAGTTCACTGGTGAATATATCCCATTGTGCTCCTGTGATTCCATGTCGTTGTGTTAGCAGCCAGCTGGTGCTAACACCTCCCCACAATCCACTGCCAAAAGGTGAAGTTGTGAAACTATTTCGTTTTGATTCAATCCATAAATGTCATAAATCGCAATTTACCGATGCAATAGTGTGAAATCCGGTGTACTCTAAAATAGTTATCTGACATGAATCGATCTGTGGCTTTTGTCGGTGGACTCGCGTCGCGCATGCGCACGTCCGTTTATTGATACAAATTGGTGTATCTTCCCATCCCTAATATACACATATTTAAAATAACTCTGATCACATTATTTTTATAAATCAGATGAAAATGGAACAAATGATTTTCTTTGTTTATGACTGAGACTGATGCTTTCAGCTTTTATTT
>OZ035835.1:37739286-37751786 GCA_964034765.1 Knipowitschia caucasica
ACTACTGCTGCTACAAGGTACTACTACTACTACTACTGCTACTACTGCTGCTACAAGGTACTACTACTACTGCTACTACTGCTGCTACTACTGCTGCTACAAGGTACTACTACTGCTACTACTGCTGCTACTACTGCTGCTACAAGGCACTACTACTGCTACTACTGCTACTACTACTGCTGCTACTGCTGCTACAAGGTACTACTACTGCTACTACTACTACTGCTACTGCTGCTACAAGGTACTACTACTGCTACTGCTACTACTACTGCTACTACTGCTGCTACTACTACTACTACTACTACTACTACTGCTGCTGCTACAAGGTACTACTACTACTGCTACTACTGCTACTGCTGCTATAAGGTACTACTACTGCTACTACTACTGCTACTGCTACTGCTGCTACTACAAGTTACTGCTAATACTACTACTACGACAAGGTATTACTAATAATACTACTACAGCTACATCTAAAGGTACTACTACTTCTACTACTAAAAGGTATTACTAATACTACTACTACTACTCCCCAGAGGGAGGGGAACGACCCGGGGGAGAGGGCCCAGAGGGAGGGTAGCGACCCGGGGGAGAGGGCCCAGATGGAGGGGAGCGACCCGGAGAGGGCCCAGAGGGAGGGGAGCGACCCGGAGAGGGCCCAGAGGGAGGGTAGCGACCCGGAGAGGGCCCAGAGGGAGGGTAGCGACGACCCGGAGAGGGCCCAGAGGGAGGGTAGCGACCCGGAGAGGGCCCAGAGGGAGGGGAGCGACCCGGAGAGGGCCCAGAGGGAGGGGAGCGACCCGGAGAGGGCCCAGAGGGAGGGGAGCGACCCGGAGAGGGCCCAGAGGGAGGGTAGCGACCCGGAGAGGGCCCAGAGGGAGGGGAGCGACCCGGAGAGGGCCCAGAGGGAGGGGAGCGACCCGGAGAGGGCCCAGAGGGAGGGGAGCGACCCGGAGAGGGCCCAGAGGGAGGGGAGCGACCCGGAGAGGGCCCAGAGGGAGGGGAGCGACCCGGAGAGGGCCTAGAGGGAGGGGTGCGACCCGGGGGAGAGGGCCCAGAGGGAGGGGAACGACCCGGGGGAGGCCCGGGTACTGCAGGACTTAGCCTCTTTAAAAGTGGCCTCACCTGCTAAAAAACCTCACTGATCTCCTTTGACTGGGCTTGGGGATGTGCCTATAGTGCTTCAAGAAATGTGCTCCAGTTATCCTTCGTCAGATCTACCAGGTGGATACCAGGTGGATACCAGGTGGATTAATGAAATATTTTGTGTTTTTGCGTCTTCTTCAATTTGTTTTATCCATTGTTTCATTTTGTTTGCCACACACATGTACAGGACAGACTTCTGCAGTACACCAGACACACACATGTACAGGACTGACTTCTGCAGTACACCAGACACACACATGTACAGGACAGACTTCTGCAGTACACCAGACACACACATGTACAGGACTGACTTCTGCAGTACACCAGACACACACATGTACAGGACAGACTTCTGCAGTACACCAGACACACACATGTACAGGACAGACTTCTGCAGTACACCAGACACACACATGTACAGGACAGACTTCTGCAGTACACCAGACACACACATGTACAGGACTGACTTCTGCAGTACACCAGACACACACATGTACAGGACTGACTTCTGCAGTACACCAGACACACACATGTACAGGACAGACTTCTGCAGTACACACAGACACACACATGTACAGGACAGACTTCTGCAGTACACCAGACACACACATGTACAGGACAGACTTCTGCAGTACACCAGACACACACATGTACAGGACAGACTTCTGCAGTACACCAGACACACACATGTACAGGGACTCCAGACTTCTGCAGTACACCAGACACACACATGTACAGGACAGACTTCTGCAGTACACCAGACACACACATGTACAGGACAGACTTCTGCAGTACACCAGACACACACATGTACAGGACAGACTTCTGCAGTACACCAGACACACACATGTACAGGACAGACTTCTGCAGTACACCAGACACACACATGTACAGGACAGACTTCTGCAGTACACCAGACACACACATGTACAGGACAGACTTCTGCAGTACACCAGACACACACATGTACAGGACTGACTTCTGCAGTACACCAGACACACACATGTACAGGACAGACTTCTGCAGTACACCAGACACACACATGTACAGGACAGACTTCTGCAGTACACCAGACACACACATGTACAGGACAGACTTCTGCAGTACACCAGACACACACATGTACAGGACTGACTTCTGCAGTACACCAGACACACACATGTACAGGACTGACTTCTGCAGTACACCAGACACACACATGTACAGGACAGACTTCTGCAGTACACCAGACACACACATGTACAGGACAGACTTCTGCAGTACACCAGACACACACATGTACAGGACAGACTTCTGCAGTACACCAGACACACACATGTACAGGACAGACTTCTGCAGTACACCAGACACACACATGTACAGGACTGACTTCTGCAGTACACCAGACACACACATGTACAGGACTGACTTCTGCAGTACACCAGACACACACATGTACAGGACAGACTTCTGCAGTACACCAGACACACACATGTACAGGACAGACTTCTGCAGTACACCAGACACACACATGTACAGGACAGACTTCTGCAGTACACCAGACACACACATGTACAGGACAGACTTCTGCAGTACACCAGACACACACATGTACAGGACAGACTTCTGCAGTACACCAGACACACACATGTACAGGACAGACTTCTGCAGTACACCAGACACACACATGTACAGGACAGACTTCTGCAGTACACCAGACACACACATGTACAGGACAGACTTCTGCAGTACACCAGACACACACATGTACAGGACAGACTTCTGCAGTACACCAGACACACACATGTACAGGACTGACTTCTGCAGTACACCAGACACACACATGTACAGGACTGACTTCTGCAGTACACCAGACACACACATGTACAGGACAGACTTCTGCAGTACACCAGACACACACATGTACAGGACAGACTTCTGCAGTACACCAGACACACACATGTACAGGACAGACTTCTGCAGTACACCAGACACACACATGTACAGGACAGACTTCTGCAGTACACCAGACACACACATGTACAGGACTGACTTCTGCAGTACACCAGACACACACATGTACAGGACTGACTTCTGCAGTACACCAGACACACACATGTACAGGACAGACTTCTGCAGTACACCAGACACACACATGTACAGGACAGACTTCTGCAGTACACCAGACACACACATGTACAGGACAGACTTCTGCAGTACACCAGACACACACATGTACAGGACAGACTTCTGCAGTACACCAGACACACACATGTACAGGACAGACTTCTGCAGTACACCAGACACACACATGTACAGGACAGACTTCTGCAGTACACCAGACACACACATGTACAGGACTGACTTCTGCAGTACACCAGACACACACATGTACAGGACAGACTTCTGCAGTACACCAGACACACACATGTACAGGACAGACTTCTGCAGTACACCAGACACACACATGTACAGGACAGACTTCTGCAGTACACCAGACACACACATGTACAGGACTGACTTCTGCAGTACACCAGACACACACATGTACAGGACTGACTTCTGCAGTACACCAGACACACACATGTACAGGACAGACTTCTGCAGTACACCAGACACACACATGTACAGGACAGACTTCTGCAGTACACCAGACACACACATGTACAGGACAGACTTCTGCAGTACACCAGACACACACATGTACAGGACAGACTTCTGCAGTACACCAGACACACACATGTACAGGACTGACTTCTGCAGTACACCAGACACACACATGTACAGGACTGACTTCTGCAGTACACCAGACACACACATGTACAGGACAGACTTCTGCAGTACACCAGACACACACATGTACAGGACAGACTTCTGCAGTACACCAGACACACACATGTACAGGACAGACTTCTGCAGTACACCAGACACACACATGTACAGGACAGACTTCTGCAGTACACCAGACACACACATGTACAGGACAGACTTCTGCAGTACACCAGACACACACATGTACAGGGACAGACTTCTGCAGTACACCAGACACACACATGTACAGGACAGACTTCTGCAGTACACCAGACACACACATGTACAGGACAGACTTCTGCAGTACACCAGACACACACATGTACAGGACAGACTTCTGCAGTACACCAGACACACACATGTACAGGACAGACTTCTGCAGTACACCAGACACACACATGTACAGGACAGACTTCTGCAGTACACCAGACACACACATGTACAGGACAGACTTCTGCAGTACACCAGACACACACATGTACAGGACAGACCTGAGAAGGGACGCTTCAAGTTACTACTGCTACTGCAACAACTTCTGCTTATACAAGGTGCTGCTACTACTGCTACTACTTCTGCTACAGCGACTGGTTCAGACCTGGTTCAGACCTGGTTCAGACCTGCTTCAGACCTGCTTCAGACCTGCTTCAGACCTGCTTCAGACCTGCTTCAGACCTGCTTCAAACCTGCTTCAGACCTGGTTCAGACCTGGCTTAGACCTGGTTCAGACCTGGTTCAGACTTGGTTCAGACCTGCTTCAGACCTGGTTCAGACCTGCTTCAGACCTGGTTCAGACCTGGCTTAGACCTGGTTCAGACCTGGTTCAGACCAGTGGATGTCTTGTTGTTTCAGGTTAAGTCCAGAAGAGGCGCTAGTGAGACACATGAGACCATGATCCTGATGAATGAGGTCATCACAGAAGAGGAGAGAGGAGGAGACGGACCAGGAGAGGAGAGAGGAGGAGACGGACCAGGAGAGGAGAGAGGAGGAGACGGACCAGAAGAGGAGAGAGGAGGAGACGGACCAGGAGAGGAGAGAGGAGGAGACGGACCAGAAGAGGAGAGAGGAGGAGATGGACCAGGAGAGGAGAGAGGAGGAGACGGACCAGGAGAGGAGAGAGGAGGAGACGGACCAGGAGAGGAGAGAGGAGGAGACCAGGAGGAGACGAGAGAGGAGGAGACGAGAGAGGAGGAGACGGACCAGAAGAGGAGAGAGGAGGAGACGGACCAGGAGAGGAGAGAGGAGGAGACGGACCAGGAGAGGAGAGAGGAGGAGACGGACCAGGAGGAGACGAGAGAGGAGGAGACGAGAGAGGAGGAGACGGACCAGAAGAGGAGAGAGGAGGAGACGGACCAGGAGAGGAGAGAGGAGGAGACGGACCAGGAGAGGAGAGAGGAGGAGACCGACCAGAAGAGGAGAGAGGAGGAGACCGACCAGGAGAGGAGAGAGGAGGAGACCGACCAGGAGAGGAGAGAGGAGGAGACCGACCAGAAGAGGAGAGAGGAGGAGACCGACCAGGAGAGGAGAGAGGAGGAGACTGACCAGGAGAGGAGAGAGGAGGAGACCGACCAGGAGAGGAGAGAGGAGGAGACTGACCAGGAGAGGAGAGAGGAGGAGACCGACCAGGAGAGGAGAGAGGAGGAGACCGACCAGGAGAGGAGAGAGGAGGAGAGGGAGCAGGAGAAATGAGTGAAGTGTAAATATTTCCCATGATGCTCTGGGTGTAAACGCCTCCTTCTGTTCAGCTTTGATCCTGTTGTTTTATTTCTCTCTGTTTGGGCTCAGAATGAAAAAGCTGTGGATGGAATCTGTCTCATTTATCAACGACACTTGTATGGCACATTCACACACGGATCATACACAGATGTGAAAACAATATTATCTGTATTTAGTGTCTTTTATTGTGTGTACATAATACTGTGTGTTTACTGCGGCTTCTTATATAATCATCTAATTATATGTCATGAGATACCATCAAGACCTAGACCATGGGGGTGTGTGTGTAACCATTGTCATTTATGATCAAAAAAATAATAAAACATTAATAAATGGAACTTGTTGGATGGATTTTGTCACAAAGTTCAATGTGTGTGGTTCTAAAGTCAGGTACCCCAGCTTTAAACAGCAGTCTGCAGTTTCCACGGCGACCGAGGGAGAGTAAAGGACTTTCACAGGTGAGGTGTGGGTATGATGAGAGTAAAGGACTTTCACAGGTGAGGTGTGGGTATGATGATAAGATAAGATAAGATTGCTTTATTTATCTCACAGAGGAGAAATGTACATGTCACATTTGGCATGGATAGAGACACTCAGATTGTGCAAAGGGAGGAAATGTGCAAACATGTTACATGCAGGATATATGTACAATAAAGTGACAATAATTATGTACAACAAAAGTGACAAGTGTCAATTGGAAACAGTGTCAATAGTAGTGCAGGTTTTCACACAGTGATCATTTAAAGTGACTTATTGTACAGTCTGACAGCGGTGGGGATAAAGGCCCTGCGGTAGCGCTCCTTCCTACACTGAGGGTGCCTCAGTCTTCCACTGAAGGAGCTCCTCAGCTCCTCTACAGTCCTGTGCAGTGGGAGGTATTGTTCATGATGGAGGTGGCTTTGGCTAGCACCCTCCTGTCCCTCACCTCCTGCACAGAGTCCAGGGGCCTCCTGTCCCTCACCTCCTCCACAGAGTCCAGGGGCCTCCTGTCCCTCACCTCCTCCACAGAGTCCAGGGGCCTCCTGTCCCTCACCTCCTCCTGACCAGCTTGTTCAGTCTGTTTCTGTCCCGCTCTGTGCTGCCCGGGGCCCAGCACACGGCAGCGTAGTAAATGGCAGAAGCTACCACAGAGTCATAAAAAGTCCTGAGCAGAGGCCTGCTCACTCCGAAGGACCTCAGCCTCCTCAGAAGGACCTCAGCCTCCTCAGAAGGAAGAGGCGACTTTGGCCCTTCTTGTGCAGGGCGTTGGTGTTATGGACCAGTCCAGTTTATTGTTAATGTGAACACCCAGGTACTTGAAGCTGTCCACCAGCTCAATGTCCTCCCCCTGGATGTTCAGCAGCGTGTGGGAAAGTGGTTTTCTCCTGAAGTCGATGACCATCTCCTTGGTCTTACTGGTGTTCAAGCATAAGTGGTTGCGCTCACACCAGTCGACAAAGTCCTTGATAACCGACCGATATTCCAGTTCGTTCCCCTCAGACACACAGCCCACGATGGCGGAGTCGTCGGAGAACTTCTGCAGGTGACAGCTGTGTGTGTCGTGTGTGAAGTCTGAGGTGTAGATGGTGAAGAGAAACGGTGAGAGGACAGTGCCCTGAGGGGCCCCAGTGCTGCAGACGACCACCTCAGACTCACAGCTGCGCAGCCGCACGTACTGTGGTCGGTCTGAGAGGTAGTTGATGGTCCATGCAGTGAGGCTACTGTCCACTCCCGCGTCCTCCATCTTCCCCCGCAGCAGTGCCGGCCTGATGGTATTGAAAGCGCTGGAGAAGTCGAAAAACATGACCCTCACAGCGCTCCCGGCGGGCGGAGATGGGTGAGGATGAGCCGCTCCATTGTCTTCATCAGGTGGGAGGTCAGTGGGAGGTGAGTGCGACTGGTCTGTAGTGAGCCGGTTCCTTGGCGTATGCTGTTTTTGGAACCGGGATCACACAGGAGGTCTTCCACAGGACAGGGACCTTCTCCAGGCTGAGGCTCAGGTTGTACATGTAGCTGAGGACCCCAGAGAGCTGGTCTGCACAGGTCCTCAGCAGCCTGGGACTGAGAGTTAAAGGACTTTCACAGGTGAGGTGTGGGTCTGATGAGAGTAAAGGACTTTCACAGGTGAGGTGTGGGTCTGATGAGAGTAAAGGACTTTCACAGGTGAGGTGTGGGTCTGATGAGAGTAAAGGACTTTCACAGGTGAGGTGTAGGTCTGATGAGAGTAAAGGACTTTCACAGGTGAGGTGTGGGTCTGAGAGTAAAGGACTTTCACAGGTGAGGTGTAGGTATGATGAGAGTAAAGGACTTTCACAGGTGAGGTGTGGGTGTGATGAGAGTAAAGGACTTTCACAGGTGAGGTGTGGGTCTGATGAGAGTAAAGGACTTACACAGGTGAGGTGTAGGTATGATGAGAGTAAAGGACTTTCACAGGTGAGGTGTGGGTGTGATGAGAGTAAAGGACTTTCACAGGTGAGGTGTGAGTCTGATGAGAGTAAAGGACTTTCACAGGTGAGGTGTGGGTATGATGAGTGTAAAGGACTTTCACAGGTGAGGTGTGGGTCTGATGAGAGTAAAGGACTTTCACAGGTGAGGTGTGGGTCTGATGAGAGTAAAGGACTTTCACAGTTGAGGTGTGGGTCTGATGAGAGTAAAGGACTTTCACAGGTGAGGTGTGGGTCTAATGAGAGTAAAGGACTTTCACAGGTGAGGTGTGGGTCTGATGAGAGTAAAGGACTTTCACAGGTGAGGTGTGGGTCTGATGAGAGTAAAGGACTTTCACAGGTGAGGTGTAGGTATGATGAGAGTAAAGGACTTTCACAGGTGAAGTGTGGGTGTGATGAGAGTAAAGGACTTTCACAGGTGAGGTGTGGGTCTGATGAGAGTAAAGGACTTTCACAGGTGAGGTGTGGGTCTGATGAGAGTAAAGGACTTTCACAGATGAGGTGTGGGTCTGATGAGAGTAAAGGACTTTCACAGGTGAGGTGTGGGTCTGATGAGAGTAAAGGACTTTCACAGGTGAGGTGTGGGTCTGATGAGAGTAAAGGACTTTCACAGGTGAGGTGTGGGTCTGATGAGAGTAAAGGACTTTCACAGGTGAGGTGTGGGTCTGATGAGAGTAAAGGACTTACACAGGTGAGGTGTAGGTATGATGAGAGTAAAGGACTTTCACAGGTGAAGTGTGGGTGTGATGAGAGTAAAGGACTTTCACAGGTGAGGTGTGGGTCTGATGAGAGTAAAGGACTTTCACAGGTGAGGTGTGGGTATGATGAGAGTAAAGGACTTTCACAGGTGAGGTGTGGGTCTGATGAGAGTAAAGGACTTTCACAGGTGAGGTGTGGGTCTGATGAGAGTAAAGGACTTTCACAGGTGAGGTGTGGGTATGATGAGAGTAAAGGACTTTCACAGGTGAGGTGTAGGTCTGATGAGAGTAAAGGACTTTCACAGGTGAGGTGTGGGTCTGATGAGAGTAAAGGACTTACACAGGTGAGGTGTGGGTCTGATGAGAGTAAAGGACTTTCACAGGTGAGGTGTGGGTCTGATGAGAGTAAAGGACTTTCACAGGTGAGGTGTGGGTCTGATGAGAGTAAAGGACTTTCACAGGTGTGTGTGTGTGTTAAAAGTGTGTTAAGGTAGTACCGTGCACGACCAGAGAGGCGCTTCAAACTTTTTGGGACGGAGTGTTTCGGCCCCGACACACATTTTCACATTTGTAGACATTTTGGGACATGCTTGATTTTTGGTGTGGAGCTTGTTCTGGGCCTCTACAACACTGTAGTATGCATGGGAAAATGGGGACCTGAAAAAAGTCCCCACATTTCCTCAGGTCCTGATATTGAAGGTGTGTTATCATACAAAAGTCCTTATATGTCCACAAAACAAACGCACACACACACACACACACGTTTTTGTTACCTGGTGGGTCCCTTTGACAGGGCCGTTCAGAATGGGACCCATAGACATAATCTTTTTTTACTGGGACTACTTTAAGTAATACAAAACAGTCAATAGAAACCAAACAACTATTTTAAAGGAATTTTATTTTAGATATTTTTTTTGAATTGCAGTGATTCTATTTTTGACATAGAATTTAATGCCACTCTATGTCCGATGTCTAAGGTAATCTGGTGAGGCATTAATGCAGGCCAGGCAGTGAGACTTCCCAGGGACCTTTCCAGTCTGTATGAAAGGTGTCATGGTCTTCTCCACAGCCTTCACCTCAGATGCAGACCATGGCTTTCTTACACGTTCTAGGGAGAGAAATAAAAATATATTAGCAATATACACTCCCAGGGTTAGGACCAAGCAGCCTGGCTGTAATCCCCCACCTGGTACACTTACCAGAAGGGGCACTGCCACTACCATGGGGTGCATCTGGATGAATGGTTGAAGGTTCTCCGCTTGAAGTTTCTTTTAGCCCGTCCGTTTGTGAGAGGATCTCTACTGCTCTCCCTGTCGCACAGAAAATAAAAATACAAGTGGCCTTTAGGGGAAAAAAATCATACATATTTTAATAATATCAAGAATTACCTTCAGGCTCAATTTGTATCTGGTCGAGGCTCTTTCCTTCGAATTCCGTCACTCTTCCCTGCTCCATGGCCATCAACACTTTGCTGATTTTGGCCAGCTCCAGTGTCCCCTCTGGTAGTCTGTAATATTGCCTGTGGATGCGAATGTCATGGCCGAGGAAGTTGGCAAGTATGTCCATCTCATTCTCTTTCATATTGAGAACTGTAGACATAGTAGCTATGTGCTTTCTAAGTTTGGTTGAGGATAGCATCTCTGGATGCACCGCACCACATTCTTTGGCTACCTGGCGTAGGGAGTCTGATCCCCTGATGTGGGTGTCTGCGCCCGGGCGGGAAAAGAAGTATGGGTTATGGTCAGAGATGGAACAGGCCCTTCTGTTCTCCACCAGCACCTCCATCGAAGCAATCATTTCAGGAGTCAAAAGAACCGGCACTTTCCGACTTCTTTTCCCTTTAATTTCAATGCGTTGAAAATGCTGACACAGCTTTTTCTCAAGTTGGGACAGTCCCAGAGCAATGTCAGAATGGATCCCAGTCTTACTTCTTAAGGTAAAGGCTGTCAGTGGCATCTTTGAAACCTCACCTTCCCTTCTTCGATTGAAAATGATGACCTCACAAAGAGTCAAAACTGCCAGTTTAGACCAATGCTTAGACGTTGGCTCACTTATTAGGGTTTGCACATATTCAGGTCGACATACCTCAATATGTGCATGCATGGCTCTAACGTCCTCAGTCAGAGGGAGCAGGTCCGGAGTGTTCCACTTGGCTTGCCGGAGGGTCTGTAGGGCAGCAGAAGAAACACAGACGTCCCACCTCTTCTCAAAAAGCAGCCGGCTTCGTTGGAGGTTTTTAATAAATAGTTCATCAACACAATGCTCCATTTTTGAGTCACATTCAAGAATATCTGCTAGCTTTCTGAGGCTATGGCCGAGTTTGAGGGCCAAGGATGGAGTCTTGTATTGATTTGTTTCCTCATCATATCCAGCCACAGACCTGACTGCATCAATCACATGGTTAAAGTTGGAATGAATAAAGAAATCCTTAATTGTTTTCAGTTTCCCTGCAGTTTTTGCTTCGTTAATTAACCTACCGACTTCTCTCATTTTCTGCCTAATGTAATCATGCTTAGTCTTATCATGCCCGTGTTTTAAGTACAGGTGCTCTCCGAGTCTCAGAATCCCCTTTTCTGCTTTGACAACACCCGTGACCTCATCCTGATGCATTGCCGAAATTAAAGACCACAGCTTTTTGCTGATGCCCTCCGGTACAGGCTGGGCTAGGGAGCAGAGGGACTGGACCCTACTTCTACCTGGTTTAGCCTGGGCATCTTTCTGTGAAAGCCGGCACCTGGCCACATGCCTCCACAGCGACTTTCGCTTAAGCAATGCCCCACAGTCTATACAGTGCAAAAACTCACTGGATTTAACTGGGCAATTTGGCTGTTTAGCTGGGACTAAAGTTCCAATGCCGGCCTTTAAAACCTCAAAATTGTGCTCACGGTTTCCACTATTCCTGATCAAATCAAACTGAAGTTTACGTGCTTTAGATTTCACAGGTAGAGCCAATGCTCTGGCTACGTCACTTTCATTTCCATGTTTTCTAGTCAAATGACGGGACATTTTGTGGCAGGACATTGAACAGTAGAGGCAGAAGTGTCTCTTGCTGTAAACTCGCCCCCCATTTTTCTTCTTTTGCAGCTGCATGATAACAATCTTATTTGCCTTTGGTTCGTCACTTTCCGAGTCTTGAAGAAAAGTGTTTTTGATTTTTCTTTTTCCATACTTTTTTACAGGTTTCTTCTTGACAGTTAAATCGTCAGAATCTGAGTCGACTTCATCAATTAGGGACTCTTGACTAAGCTGCACAAACAACAAATCATTTGTAATCATTCTATATAACAATTTGAAGTCATGACTTGTAGTCAGCACTTACCAGTGGTTTGTAAGCGTGCGCTTCAGTGTGCTCCTCCATGATGTCTTGCAGCCTAATGAACCACACACTTGCACCTGTTTCTAGCCTGACACCTGATTTCCTCTGTTGTGCTGCTCCATGATTGGCTCCAGCCTCTGTTGTGCTGCTCCATGATTGGCTCCAGCCTGCTGGACTGAAATTGCCCCAGTGTGCCCCTCCTTGATATCCCGCAACCCACCACCAGGGTTCCGACACATAACACACTTTTTTCAGGAAAGTAAACCTCCAGGGGTCCTTTCCATATTTTTACAGAGACTGCATAAGGACCGTTAGAAAAGCATTACCCATTGATTATTAAGCTTGGACCAGTGGGGTCCGGTGTTCGGGCCCCACCACGTAAAACCAGTCCCCATGACGTGAGTGGAATCTCAG